>JAGDQP010019267.1:0-35124 GCA_022664845.1 Lepisma saccharinum
TGTGACTTCCTCTAATTTACTCTCAACCGCCTACTCTCCGATTTCTCGTCTTTCCAATAATCCGCTCTGAAGTTCATTTTCCCACGCTTAAGCTGGCTGTAGCTCCGTAACGCCTCGGAATTTCCCCCCTGTTGTCTGGGCTTTTTTTCTTTATTTTTCACTGTACTATCACCTCCCGAAGTTTGTCGGTCCGTAACCTTACCACCCTGTATAAGTCCTCATACTCTGTATACCTCCAATATGCTTTGATATGTAATACTGTACCACAACTTTGACGTTCTACCCTTTCCGTGCGAAATAGCAGCCGCCTGAAAACTGGATACCACTTGGATACCATTTTGACCAGTACAGTTACGTTCTAGATTTTTTAGGCACAGGACTAAAACTTTACAGATATTACATTTTCTGTAAATGTCTCCAAATACAAATTTTGGCATGCGCCGCCAGATAAAAATGACCGCTAATAATCAATCGGTTGGCGTAAAAATAAATGCATAACAGTCATGAACTATTTTTATACAGGGTAAGTCAAAATGATGTACCCGATTTCATAAATTTATTTTGTGAAATATAATGAACATATCTGAATGTAATAAATGTGGTAAGAAGGGTAACTCTCAAAGTTTTTTTCGGTCACATCACAAGTGCTCTATGTGAGCACCTCGCGTAACACGACACACATCAAGCCGATAGTCTATCTCCTGCCAAACCTTGTGTAGTGTGTCACGGTCAATCTCTGCAATGGCTGCTGTGATGCGGGCGCGAAGGTCACCCAATGTTGTTGGAAGTGGTGGTACGTAAACACGATCCTTTATGAAACCCCACAAAAAGAAATCACACGGGGTTAGATCGGGGGAACGAGGTGGCCAACGAATGAGAACTCGATCCTCCTGAGATGCACGGCCTATCCAGCGCTGTGGCAATGCCTCATTGAGATGATCCCGAATCTTGGGTGAATCGCGTTGGTGTTCCACAACTGCGTGGGGATTATCAGTTCCCCAGATCCTTACGTTGTGTCTATTCACATTCCCAGAAAGGTGAAACACCGCTTCATCACTGTAACATAACCTTTCGGAGAACCCATCCTCTTCCATTAACGTGAGAAAATCAGCACAGAAAGACGCTCGAGCGGCATAATCAGTGTCTCTTAAGGCTTGTAGCAGTTGCAAGCGATAGGATTTCATTTCTAAACGTTTCCGCAGAATTCGCCATACAGTTTTCTGTGGCATTTCAAGTTCCCTCGCTGCCCGGTAGGTAGACTTCTGTGGACTCCGCACAAAACTGGCGCGAACACGTTCCACTGTCTCTTCCTCAGCTGAAGGACGGCCAGTCGATTTTCGCTTACAGATGCAGCCCGTATCTCTGAATTTTTCATACCACGTACGAATGTTTTTTCCAGTAGGTGGGTCTCTGCCATACTTGGTACGGAAATGCCGTTGAACACTCATCACAGAGTTGTTTACATGGTAATCCAGCACACAGAACGATTTCTGCTCTCCGGTCAGCGCCATTTTCGTTAACTGCTTCCAGCGCCGCGTAGCGGTAGACAATGCAACCACGCGGGCCATAAACTAAACTCAACTAAACTTTGAACTTTTGCCTTTCCTTGCGCGTAGCTCACATTAAGATATGTTCATTATATTTCACAAAATAAATTTATGAAATCGGGTCCATCATTTTGACTTACCCTGTATAAGGGGTATAAATATTTTTTTAAAAAAATAATAACTTTTGAAAGTGGTCAAGCAACATGCTGGACGATTTCAGATGTACTGATCCCTTATTCTTAAGAATTGCAATTTTACACTTCTTTCTATATGAAATCCCAAATATTAAAACATCATGTGAAAGATATTTTCCGAAAAAAAAAATCCGTTTTACGTTTTCCGGAAAATTTGTTGCTTTTTTTTTTTAGTTTTGGGTTTTCCGGTTTCCGAAAAATGAATTTTCCGTTTTTGCGGAAAATGTGGTCATCCCTGGTCTCTTCATCTCAACTGAAGCTAGGAAGCGAAGACGAGAGCTTGAAACTAACTTTCTGCATGCGTAAGCATGTATTTTACGTCTCACAAAGTTCATTTTTTATTGAGACTATTATTAAATTCGATGTTGCCCGTATGTAGACGCTCAGAGTTTACGTGATGATGTCTTCTATTGACAATTTTTATTACTTTCTATGTCTTGTTCTTTTAACTCAACTAAACATGTTGTCTTAATGTAGTTCATGGTTCTAGTTCAAGTCAATATATCGTCACTCGTTGAAGATTCAACATGAATGAATGGCGGAAACAACATTCAGTGTAAACTGTCGTACAAAACAATTTTCTGTCTTCGCGCAATTGGAAACAAGCATTAATTCTGACATCATTATATTGGAAAGGTGAACCCAATACATATTTAAATCTCGATCGATGGATTTGCCATTAACACTTTGACGCCAGAGGATTGATTATCTCATACTAAACACATATGGAGATACGACCATATAATCCCCAAACGTCGACTTGAATGTGAATTTATTTTTTCTAGAATACTCAGGAAAAAAGTAGATATAGTATTTATTGCTGGTAAAAAAAAATCTGTATATTTTCTTCTGATTTAAACACAAAATCACGAAAAAAAATTATTTACATGAGACAAAACATCATCCGCCAAACGCCCGAAGAGCAAACGCCCGAAGCATAAACCCTCGAATGGACAAAACCCTTAAAGGTGAAAATGAACAAAAGCCCAAACGCAAAAATGAAAAGAAAAAAAATGAAAATAGGCAGAAAACCCAAATGCGAAAATGGACAACTTATCCTTGGAACTATTATCGAACCAGGGGAGTCGCCAGAAGTTCTCGGCTATTTCCTATAAATCTGAGTGTACCACTTTATATTTGACCTTCCTGTATGAGTAACAATGCACTGGCGCGAAAGCGTGACACCAACTAACCATTCCATGAAGTTTTTTATTAAACCAAACTTCTTGTGTATCTTACATCACAAAAAAAGAGAAAACCGCTAAGAACTGAGCACGAACATAGCAATTTATATGACTTTCTTTTGAGTTGTTGACTACATTTACGCTTAAGGAAGGACCTTCAAGGTACATACAGCCTATATATAATGTATTCGTATGTGTTTACCTCCTCCCCCACAACCATATGTTGTTGGACAACAAAACATCCGCATAAAAAATTACATACCACCTGTGTTAACAACCTGTATGAAGCAGTAAACCTCAAGCTATCACTTTGAATACTAAAGAGTTGCCGCATAAAGTCTGTTTTCATCATTACAAGACGTATCATTTACACTCAAGGATTTGGCTGGAATATTGAAAGAAGGAATACAAAGGGCATGTGAAAAGAAATAACCTTCTTATTTTCTCCTTACTTGAGTTAAATAAACAAGACAAAAACTAAAAATTTGTTTATGTTTTTGCTGCTTCATTAATTGAAAGGAAAATTAGAAGTAACTAACCACAAAAGCAGTTCTGGAATATATTTTGCGCAGAATATACAAGATTCGGTCAGGAATAAGTATATATCAGTCAGTCAATTTGTATACTGTATGTTATAATAAATACAGGAAATGTGGTGTAAGTATAAAATTACCAGCACTTAGTGGATGTAAGAAATATCGATACCACTGCGCAGTACCTAATTTAACCTAAGACAATCTAACCTAACCTATCCTAAGACAATTCAACATATATATGACCACCCCTCTGGTCTAGTGGTTACCGTCGCTGACTGATAATCGTGGGGTCCGGGTTCGATTCTCTACTATGCCAAGGCGTGAGGGTCTGGAACGGTGCCCAATCAGTATCGTGATGCAATTGGGGAGCTGCTGTGAATGAAATACAGTGGCGATCACAATAGAGAGCTTCGGCTCTTCTCTCTCAACACGTCTGGTCAGCAAAGGAAAAGTAGCCTCAACCAGTAGTGGTTTGAATATGGCTGTGAATTATAATTATAATGCGAAAAACGATCAGGGTCCATTTTTGGTGACAAATGAGATTGTGGCGCCATCTTGTAAAGAGTCGAAGCGGTGCTTCGCTTTTAGAAAGATTACCGTACTAGCCAAAATAAAAATGAGATCATGCCAAAGAATGATCAGAGTCCGCACGTTGACGACTTGAAAAGATAGAGTTCAAATCCGTGGAGTTTCTCCTTTGCCACGTCATTATTTAATGACACCGAATGTCTTCACACTCACGCTTTAGTCAGTGTTCAATGAGTTTCCATCCTATATCTACATGTGTTAAAATTCCTGTTTGTATTTCGTTGAGGTTGAAGTTCGGCTATGATGTCGAGTGATTTCAGTGATATAGACAGTTGTGAGACAAGTGGCTTGTAGAGTAGTGCTAAGAAGAGGAAAAAAATCGTAAATTGACTGAAGTTATGAAGAAACTGCGTGCAAGTACTCACGAGATCGGAGAAGATTGTAAGTGT
The DNA here is from genome assembly GCA_022664845.1 of Lepisma saccharinum. NCBI lineage: Eukaryota > Metazoa > Arthropoda > Insecta > Zygentoma > Lepismatidae > Lepisma > Lepisma saccharinum. The sequence goes on from JAGDQP010019267.1 coordinate 4,439, forward strand.
ACTCGCCTCAGGTGTTTCGAAACCATCAGTTCTGACGAACGACAACGCATAATTTCGCTTTTCAATAAAATGGGGGGCTACAATGCACAGAACAAATATTTGTGTGAACTCATCTCCGTTTCACCTGATGGCAATCGAAAACCCTGAATCGGAAGTAAGTTTTCATCCTGCCTATAGTTACAGAGTCCGAGCTCATGTAGATGGCTGGTTTCTAGATGTAGCTATGTGCTACAGAAAATTCTTGTCCGTACACTGCATTACTAATCGCTGAGTTCAAACAATAAAGAAAAATTTAGTTGAGTTAGGTGAAGCTAAAGTTGATGGCGAGGAAAACACGAAAACAGACTTTATAAGTTATCTAATGTAACTAAAACAAAACAACTAGTTTCATAAAATCTCTGATGGAAAGAAAACCCTATTTCTCATTGAAAGATACGTCTAAAATATATTTGCCGGAGGAACCTAATGTAGCCAAATCTATAATGATTCTAACAAGGATAATAACTATATTTCGTGAAATCTTTCAGGGTAATTTCAATATCTCATTTAGTTTTCCTCCAAAAGATAATGTAGTACATGTAACGCTTTCAAAGTTGAAATTGAAACCAATCAAGAGAAAATTGCTAAATGCTGTGACAAAGCAACATTAAATAGAGGACTGCAGAAGATAGAGAATGACAAGAAACTTGATTTAGTGAAAAGTATAAAATGTTATTCCCTGAAAAAATATATAAAAAAAGAGTTTCAGGAAAATGCGGAAATGGAAGCTATTGCCAAGGATTGTCAAAAGAATCAACCAACTGCAAATATAACGACAACTATCGACGCCAGTTGAGCTTTATATCGTTTAATGTTCATGATTAGTCCGACTCAAATTACGTATTTTATTCGTACGGCGAAAGAGTAGCTCTACTGAACTCCGATGTACGCCATCTAATATTTTTTTTTTGTAATAAATTGATAAACGCTATATGGAGAAAGGAGGAGCTTCCAAAGGAATGGAAAACCTCAATAATAGTTTCGGTTTATAAAAAAAAGGCGATAAATCGGACTGTAATAATTACCGTGGAACTTCGTTACTCCCAACATGTTACAAATTATATTGAATACTATCCTGCTAACTCGCCAAAGCGTATACGTAGATAAAACAATTGGAGATCACGAATGTGGATTTAGAAGAATTAGATCCACATTGGACCAGATTTTCATATTGAGACAAATCTTCGAGAAGAAATGGGAATACAATGGGACTGTTCAGCAGTTATTCATTGATTTTAAGGAATGACTCTATCAAAAGGAAAAAAAACTGTACAATATCCTGGTACAATTTGGAATTCCGAGAAAACTTGTTCAGGTAGTGATGATGTGTCTCAGCAACCCAATAAGCAGTGTACGGATAGGTAATAATATGTCAGATAGTTTCGAGATTAGCAACTGATTGAAACATGGTGATGACTTGTCACCATTACTGTTTAACTTTGCGTTAGAATGTGCAAAAATCCCTGTATGATGGGTCGTCTAAATGAAACCTCGGATAATTTTAGGGCGTACCCCGTATGCGACGTGCAGGGGCTTCTCCCGACTTCTATGAGAAATGAGCGAGGGCTACTGAGTCGAGGACGAGCTCGGTTAAAGAAGCTAGTCCACGTGAGTCTCAGAGTAGGCTGACTAGACGGAAAGAAGAAAGTTAGGAATTCTGTGCGTGCAAGAGACAAGATGGAAAGGAAATAAGTCAAGAGAGCTAGGAGGCGGCTGCAAGTTGCTGTATAGTGGAGCAAATGAACATGGAGGGAACGGCGTAGGGATTGTTCTTTCAAGAGATCTGAAAGATAGATAGTGTAAAGATAGTAAGTGTAAAAGGAACGACAGAGTGATAAGTATCAGGATATGCATGGGTGAAATGATCAGTGTAGTGTGGGCGTATGCTCCGCAAGTTGCGAGGAAGAAGAAAAGATGGAATTCTTGGTGCAATTGGACCCTGAACTTCGCAGCGTACTTGGGAGCATATGTAACAAGCACAAAATGAGATTATGGAAGAAATTGGGCAACGCATGTTTCTACTCACTCCAGAAACTCTTAACCTTGCGATTAATATCAAGAAAGTTGAAATTGAAAATATAGAGAACGGTTATTCGGTGGTAATATTTTATGGTTGCGAAAGTTGGAGTATGATCCTAGCAGATGAACTTAAATTACGAGTGTTTAAAAATAAGGTTTTGAGACAGATACACGGGTCGAAAAGGGATGATATGACTGGAGAATGGAGGAGACTGCATAATAAAAAACTTCACCGGAATTTACGACTCGCACGATATTGTAAGAATAATGAAATCGCGACGATGGGCAAGCCATATAGCTCGGATGAGAGGAAAAGGAAGATTATATTTAATCGTGGTTGGTAAGCCGAAGGGAAAGAGACCATTGGGAAGACAGAGACGACATTGGGAGGATAATATTAGAAGGGATCTTCCAAAATAGATGTATGTGATGAAAACTGGCTTGTTCTTGCTGAGGATAGATTCCTATGAAGAACTTTCCTACTGCGACAATGAAATGGCGAGCTCCGTAAGCCATAAAGAAAGTAAATAAGTAAGTAATCTAAACGCCAAACTAACAATGTAGAAAACTATGTTAGCATCATATTAATATCCTTATTCTTGTACTGAGATCGGAAAGCCTGCGTGCCCATTTCAAATGAGTCAAGAGACGTCAAATTTTTAAAATCTATGGTCTTTCGAGATTCTCGAGACGAGACCGAGACTAACGTGTCGCGACTGAGAAAAGACTGAGGTTTACAATTGAGACCGAGCCCAAGACCAAGACCGGAATGTTAAGGTCGAGACGAGACCAAGATCAAGACTGTCCTCAAAAATTCAAGACAAGAACAAGATTAATGTCAGTCTCGTCTCGTCTCCTTTCGATACCATCCCTAATTTCCAGATATTCTCTGAAGTATAGATGGGTCGAAATGAGCATGAATGTGACGGTGCTTTTTAAATCCATAAATCCTAGAAACAGTTCATTTTCATTAATACTCTCCATAACCTCATTCAGGTGCTAAATCCACTACGAAATCCGGCTTTTTTCTTACCCTAGTAAAAATCTAAGTTTCGTCAATACGATTCAGAGTAAGTTTGGTGAACATTTTGTACACAATTGACAATAAACCAATGGGTCTATAGTTCTCGACGCATTCTGTGTAACAGGAAAGAAAAATAGTATTGTTCCAATTTAAGAGTATTTCTCGCTACCTGAGACAAATTGAGAATAATTTGACAAGTTCTTCTTTCACCTTTTCACCTCCCCATTTAAATATCTATGCTGTGAGTTCACCATCTCCTGACTATTTTTCTTCCTTCATCCCTCTAAGTACTTTATCTACTTCATTTATTACGTCTAGAACTTCTACATCATTTTGTTCTCTTCCTAATTCTTCATCGGATTAGTAGAGTTCTCAAATACTTTTATTTTATTTTTAAATAATTTTTTCTTGTATGTCGTTACGAGTTCGTCAAGTCTCTTAAGAGCCTTTTTTATTATTATTATTTATCGAACCCTTGCACAAAGAGAGTGGATAAACGGCTGGCACTTACCTTTCCATCGAACTTCTTTAATATATTGCGAGAAAGTTGATAGATTTGCTGCGTTCTTCATAATTCCGTTGGGTCGAGCAAATCAGGGATTCTGCCAGGAATTTCAGATTTGGTGTGTAAAAGTATAATTGGGATGGTGTAAGTGGAGTTTTGCAGGGTTTATATCGATTTCTAGCACCAAAAAAAATAAAGTTGAGGTCCTTTGAAGAATTTGTGGGTAACACACCCATACGGGGTCTGCTAGAAACATTGCTGATATCACCAGTGTTTTATCCCCGCTCTCGCCAAGTTTATTCTTCTTTCCTATGCTAGCAAAATAGCTTGTTGAAAGATCTAAATTTTATGTAAATTAGTATAAAATGTCTTCCAATAGTGATGGGAGTTAAGAAAAGTATAGACGCGATCGAAAGGCAACTTATTTAAAATATACAAGTGCACTTTTTTAAGTGTTGTAGGGATAATGAAAAAACAAGTGAGCGCTGCGATTTTACTATCAATTGCGAAGGCTTCGGTTAACAGGCACACAAACATTAATTATCATCAAATAGATTGGCAACACTTATAACTGCGGTTGCTTAGGGACAGAGGTCCCTATTGAATGTTTCTGTTGTGTCGAATAATGTCTATGCCAAATGTTTGCAGATAGGTATAACATAATGAAAACAATTTTAACAATTGAATTTTCAAAAATTGGGTTAGCAACACAAGATCACTGCACCAATCAAGACGGTTTCGGCGGCTCTAATCTAGTCTAATCAAGATCATTCCAAAGACAGCTCAACCACCCCTCAATACGTTGTGCTTCATATGATATATTTGGCACGGATAAAAAAAAGGATGGACAAAGCGGGCATAGAACGACCCTTATTGTTAGCTACGCTATCAAGCGACCTAAAAGATCAAACCACTATTTTTGTTTTAATTCTGTGGGGCTTGGAACGCTTACTTATGTAAAAATTTATTTCAAACTAAATTTGTGGGAGTTAAAAACAGCCATAATTTCTTTGTTTTAATGTAAACTTGCCTTTATTTTCAACGAACTGTGTCTACTTTAGTCTCATTGCACACCTAGTATTCTTCTTGTATGATAGTTTTGGTTTCGATTCCGGTGGAGATACATTGAACGTAGTGGTGTGCATTTCAAAGGCAATAGTAATCACATTCGATTCACTTCGCTGAGAGATCTTCGGATCATAAACTTGCCTTCGTGGAAAACACAGTGCATCATCACTATCGTAGCGTAGCCTAGGTACTATAGCTAATTCCATGCCAATATATATATATAAGATAGTTTTGTGCACAACAATAACTGAATATCAATGGCTTAGTGTAGTAGTTCTAACCTTTTTTGTTTCGTGGCACTCCAGATATTAGAAGCCATAGAAATAGTAGCCTCTAGAGAAAAACAATTCTCGCGAGATGTCTCCGCTGAACTGTGCTACTGGTCTCCACGTTCCAGCATCGAGCATGTGGTGATGTCAGATCATTAGAACACACTCTTTCCATTCACGGGACTCAGGCTGACAATCACTCCTTCACTGAAAAACTATGCTGCCTGTAGATTTGATATGTGGACGTGTTGCAGGTGCAAGCCAGGCTTATGTTGTAGAGTTTTGTTCAGTTCTACCAGGAGCCTTGGCTTCTACTTTTTCCAGGAGAAACTTATTAACCAGAAATGTGCGTCTAGGGATGTCGTACCACAGACATGAGAAGGCAATGTCATAGTAGCCAGTACAGCTCTTAAATTTGATCATGACGATGGTAAATGTTCTGGACGAAGGCAGCTTTGAGGTTAGAAAGTGAACTTATAGTTTGTCATTGCCTTCCATCAGATTTTAGTTACATGTTGTTGTTGTTGTTTTGTTTTTTTCTTACTATACTGTATTTCAATGAAGTGGGAAAATATGTTATGTCGTGGGACGACTTTTCTCGGTGATAAGAATGGGAAAGATTATCGGTCAGTATCTGTATTCTAGACGCCATCCCGGCATCCGTCTTGTGGAACTATGAAAAGTCTTGGTAATTCACACCCAGGGTGGCCAGCGTGAGCGGAACTCGAACTCACGACGCTTCTCTAGTTAATCCAAAGTCAGAGATCGTAGCCAGTAGACGAGGTGGTAACGTTAGCATATTAAGGATGGGACTTACAGTTTTAAGTGGGTTCTGAACCAATACGATCAATGTGCTCGCACCTTGGACTGAACTTGGCACACAATGATTATTTAGTAAGTATATTCTGACATAAGTTAAATTCGAAATTTATGAAAAAAAAAGAGATTATGTATTGTGTTAATATATTCATGCAGTCTTCATTTATATTTGTCTGTTACGTTACCGGTATCAAGAGATAGCCTAAAACTTTTAAAACATCTTGATGAAATGTAACTCCATGTAATTAGACCTAAACCGGACGTATAAGATGAACGCTATCTTATTAAAAGATAAATCAATTTTCGAAACAAAGGAGGTGCCAGTAGTCATAAAATTTCTCCTGTGAAGACAGGAAAGGAGAAGAGAAACAGAAGATTAACATCTTGGAGGAGTCATGGACGTTCAGCAAGAATAAGCTGACTCGAGTATTTTTTTTTTCATTGGTATGCGGAAATCAATTTGCTATATGCAAATTACTTCTGCTACTTGCTTCGCAAACAGGTTCGTTTACAAGAGAAGTACTTTGGCATCTCGTTTAAGTATTGAATTATGGCAATGAAGGTTCTAAAGCATGTGCAGCTACTGTAATTCAGAATAAAAGTTTATGCAGTAGAAAAATTAAATACTATATAGTCTTCACACTCCAATAAAAAGAGAAATGTTATTGCAAATAAAATTTTCACACTGATAACGTAATTCGAGGGATGATAGTACATAAAAAAATAAGGGAAAAGTCTCAGTTACAAGGGTGAAAATTCCTTTTCCGTAGAGTAACAATGGTATGTGTAATGACTGCAGTCCAACCGGACATTGACACTCTTATTGACGACAAATAAACAGAACGTTCGTTCAATGTATGTAATTCTTACTTCTTATTGTTATGCTTTTTTTTTTAAAATATTCATCATGTGGATTCTGAGATATCGACTTTGCTCAAACAAATTATTGTTACCTATTAGAAAATCGTTTCAGTAGCCTGTAGCTCCGAAATGCAGCGAAATGTCCATTTCAGTGACTAACAAGGGAAGTATTTCGGTTCGAACAGGGATTTTTTATAAGACTTCGTATATTTATTCGTACTCCGATGCTGATAATCCCTGCAAAGTAATTCGACTGTATAAGGCCACGTTTGTCCACTAGAGGGCGTTAAAGTTTAAAGCAAGGGGGAGACAGCCTGGGTAGCCGATGCAATGGATCCCGCAGTTTCGATTTGAACAGACATCTCTTACTATAAATATCTACATGAACATACCTGATAATGCCAACAAAGACTGCAAAGCCACTCTAGCGTGTAACAAATAGTTTGGCAGATATAGGTCAGCATTTGTTTTCACAAATGGAAGTGAGGGTTTTCCACAAAGTGAGTATAACAGATGGGAGAATCACAATACCCACACAGGACAAAAGACACATCAGGGCAACCTTCAAAAGCACACTCCATGAGCGCGATGTCAAATGCACCGTCAAGCACGTACCCAGAATTTGGTCTCAGGGGAAGGGTCCAGCGCCTTTGACGGGGAGTCCGAGATCTGTCTGGGTGCGAAATTTACGTAAAATGCATGTAATTTTGCCAAAAATGATACTAATCTCACAAAAAAAAATCTGAATTTCGGGGGTAGGGTCTAAAAGGACCCCCCTTTACGTACGTCTCTATCCATAACTGTCAGCAACTTCAAGGGGGTAAAACAAAGTGGCATTTGACACCCATGTCCGTTGAGTGTGATTTTGAAGGTTGCTCTGTGTGCCTATTTTGATTCGCCCTTCTGTTTTACTCACTTTGTAACTTTGTCAAGTATGTTCATAAATGTCTGTTCAAACCGAAACTGCGGGAGCCGTTGTAGCGGCTAGCCCGGCTGGCTTCCACTTGCTCCAAACTTTAATGCCCTCTAGCAGACAAACGACTACTTTGCATGCATTATCAGCACCGGAGTACGAATATATATATACAAAGTCTTATGAAAAAAAAATCCTGTTCAAACCGAAATACTTCCCCTGTAAGACTCTTTTCTTTCATTTATGGTGTGCTATCATCCCTCGGAATTTGTCGGTCCATTACATTACCATCCTCTACAGAAATTCTAAATATTTCCCTCAACTATTTAGCAGAGCTTATAGCATATAGTTTTCAAGAAATAATAACGAAAAAATTAGATGTGTTACAGGAAAAAAGAATAAATGAATAAATATTTTAAAACCGATTGAATACTCCAAGTAGCTACTGTCTTAAAGAAACAGGCACATGAAATAGCAAATAAGAATATGCACTGATTTGGAAGCAACATAAGCGTATTAAAAAGAATGTCGTATCTTTCACTAAGCTCTAAGGTGCTGTTGCACTGGACCTAACCACATAGCGCAGGATATCCCAGGGATATCCCTTTTAGATCCACAAATACGTACAATGTCCCAGAATATTTGGGATCAATTAAGGATATTCCTAGGATATACTTTTTAGAATATTAAACGAATATTCTAGATTGAAGTTTCAGGAAGATTCGTGAATATTCTGAGAATATCCCCAAAGATAAATTGTCCTCCATATATTTGTAGAATATACTTGGGATATCCCCAGGAATATCCTTGGGATATGCGCTCATCCCGGACATTCAGATATTCGCAGAATATTCTACGCATGTACTAAGAATATCTTAGAATATCCTTGGAATATTCCAATATTCTCACGGGAATATTCGTAGCATATTCCTAGAATGTACCTGTGCTGTATGGGATATAGCAATATTTATCACGTAGAACTAAATGAAGAAGCAAAGCAATTAGTAGGAAAATATCTATGTGTGTGAGTGGGGACGGGGTATGTATATATGTTCCAGCATGACTCTGGAACGCCTGTACCAAACTTGGTACACATATCACTTACAACCTGGAAAGAAATACTGTGAGGGTAAGACACCCATAGCTCCCCTAGGGGTGACATACAGTATAAATCAGTTAACAGATCATGATTCTCAGATATATCCTTACAGGCTGACCAACCCACACCACTATCTAGTTTTCCGGGTTGACTACCTCCAAGTGGGCAAATTAAGCATGACCATCAATTCCTCAGCAACGGCTATTTTAGTTTCTCGATTCGACACCCCGCAGAGGGTCGAGAAACTTCTGGAGTCTGGACCTCCTTCGAACGAGCGGGAAATCAGTTAGTATTCTATAAAACTCAGAATTTCCGTTTGCGCAGTCACATTTAGATTACGTCATTGTGGTAGGTACAAGTTATCAGGAATGTTGTAAGAATACATCCAAGACATTAGAGACATATAAGCATTTGTCTTGTGAAGAAAGTAAGCTTATCCTGAAAACACAGAACACTAAGTTTCATGTTTGCCTTGAAGGTAGACATAACAGAACGTGAATGGTTTGTTGTTTATGATGTGAATTGTGTTGATTCTTTCTTTTTTCCTGAAAAATGTATGAACCGTAAGATATTGTTCATATAAGGTAAATTTTATGTTAACGATTTACTGAACACGCCAAGAAAATAAGTTGAAATCCAAATGCAAGAAGTGCAAAATTAACATTGGTGATGGGATGGTAAAATGTTCAATTGAGAAATCAGGAATGATCAGAACAGGCGTACTAAGAATATACAGGTCCGATACCAGTGTAAACAATATTCCAGTACTAACCCAGATAGCACGCAAGTTTATACAAAGTTTGGACTAGGCTCAGGCCAGGATAGGTGAGGGGAAAGGATTCGGGAAGGTGTCGGCCAAGGCCTGTGTTGAAGGTGTCATCCCGGCATTTGCCTGATGTGACAGGAAAAACCCTGGAAAAGTGTAGAAGGATGGTCGGCCGCTGGGATCGAACCCACGATACGCCAACGTTCTACCACTGAGCTACGGTGGCTCGGTAAGTTTGCTGCAGAGTTGTGCAAAATTGGTAATAATAAACCTGTCGTTTCAAATTGGAGAAAAAAAATCATCATCCATGGCGTCTGTTAGTAATATGCTTAGCTATGTAAAAGATAAATTACGGTACCAAAGTGCTTCTCACTAGCTCTCGGCTTGACATAATGCTAGAGTGTTGAATTATTAACTGGAAAACCGGGGTTTTATAACTTTTTAAAATAACTTTACTTCTTTTTGTTCATATAATTGCTCTCGTTTCCTTCCTTTTGTATTTTTCAATAATAAACACAAATTTCAAAATTTTACGCGTCTCACGAAAACTAGTTAAACAATTCAGTAAAGTACACATCATAACGATGTTCCTAAGGAGATTCGGTTGTGAAAAATCAACGAAGCGGGCTTCATAGCTCTAACACAGGATAAAATCAGCTATATCAGTGCTGAATTGATTCCTACATGCTGGCCTTTACTTCATAAACAGTCTTCGTTACATAAAAGGACTAGTAAAATAGAAGGAAGTCAGGAGATACCGCGATCGTGTAGTGGTTACATTGACGGATAGCCAACAAATCTGAAGATTCTAGGTTCGAACCCGGCTGCGGACGGTTGATTTTCTTTCCTCCACAGGCTTGATGTTCGCTCACCAAACGTTTTAACAAGACATGTTTGTAGGAAGTTTGACGTGAAAGGTTTGTAGCAAATTTGATGTAACAATTTTGTACCGTATTTGTCAACTGTCAACTAGCAACTTTGCTATAAGCTTGTAGCAAGATTGCAAAACTGCAATGCCAAACTTGCTGCAAATTTGCAGACTTGCAACGTCAATTTTGGCGCAAACTTGTTGTAAGTTTACTGTGCTAAGTGGGACACTTCTATGGTAATATTTTGCTCATCTCTCCCCTAAAATATTTACCGGCACTGCGCTGGTGGTAACTATTCAGAGTTGGCAATGAAGTTCATGTCTCGTATATCTTACTTGAAGAAGGAGAATATTGTCTGTTTCTGTGAATTTCAATGTAGACGACCTGTGTGAGCTCTTTTGGCAGACAGCTTGACCATATCTTCTTCAGCTACCGTTACTTCCTTGTACGTACTGTACGTAGCCACACCAAAGCAGAAACTAGTTTTTCTACTTGTGAATGAAAAACATAAAGAAGAAAGTTTTTACGATCTTGCTTTCGGCCATGAATTTCATGGAACATTGTAACTTGCACATTGTTTTAGAAACAAAAAAAATGAGTGTACACAAAACAAACGTATCAAGAAAAACACTTGAAACATATAGTGATTGGATATACAAATACACACATAAAATTATGCATAACACAGCAATAAAAAGAAAACCTACGAAATTTTACATTTAGGGAATTTACGATTACTTAAGACTAGCCGCGCATTAACAACATTTTGTCATGCAAATAAATTGTAGCTCAGTTTCCTGGCAGGCACCCATTGTCAACTGGAAACTTGCAACACCTAACTGCAGCCAATATAAATGAATCGCAATTGTTTTTTCTCTATCACCAACGAATTATTTTCTGGAAGCCGTTAAATATTAACCAGTCCGTGCCGGTTGGCTTGTACAGGTATGCCTACTCTTACGTGCAACGGTTTTCTCATCCTCAGAATAGTGATGTAATTTTCTTAGTTGCCTAAATTTTTAGGCCCTTTGATAGCATAGTTCACGTTCAGTCCGTCCGTCCGTCTCAAGAACCACAATGTGTGTAAAGGTTGTTGAGGTGCCGCTGGAATGCCCTTAGCTAGTTAGACTTGCTCAAAGGCACCTGAACCATCTTGATTCGTGCAAAGCGTCAGTGTTGCCAGTCCATTTTGTATTTTTGTTTTTCAAATTACTTCCATGCAGTTAAAAGTATCAACACCAAACTTCTCAAAAATGTATCAGTCGTCAGTGTTGCCAACCTATTTTGTAAAAAAATGTCAAGGCCTTTGCGGTTGTTAGTAGAATTGTAGCCCTAACTTATTTTTCTTAACCATCCGTTCGCAGGGTCTCTACACGAGATTAATGCATTTTATTTCACTGATTAAAAAGTTACTCTAAGAAAGTTTCTAGTACGCAACTAGCCTAACAGTTCAATCCGTTCGATTCCCGACATTGCAGTAACAGCACCATGATGTCATGTCTTGTTAGGCATTTTCCGCCGCTTCATTCGTTTTTGTTATTTTCATTCTTTTAGTTCGTATCGTCTGCGCATCAGTATGTTACCAAATTTTAATTTCTACCATCCATCACTCTTTTTCCGTGTCTGTGTTCAGAGAATGCTAGTGTATTGACTAGCGTATGACAAAAATCGAATCTTGGTAGATAATTTTGAGTATCGCTAAGGTTAAATCGGTAAGACTTTGCGAGTTGGACTTCAGACTACGAAGTTTGTATTCCTCTCCACTGCCTCGGAGTTAGAAAAAGCTTTCCACATCTGAAACAACACCTATATTGATTCAACCTTGCAAGTTAATTGCCAAAATATTCTGTATCTATGCCAAGACTTGGCGAAGTATAGATACAGAATATTTTGGGAATTTGTCACCAATATTACAAGGCAAGTTTGTTGCACATTTGCCAAGCATTAAATTGAAACTTTGCTGCAAACTTCAGGCATACTTTCAAATTTGTCATTGCAACTTTGCAGCACACTTTTCCTTGTTATTTGCAACTTTAATCCAATTTTTCTTTGCCATCTCACACCATGTCTTGAAATTCATCACTCTATCTTAGGAGGAGGAATCGAGAAAATACTTATTTTGGCTCTCATCCCATGCACTTACAAGGTCATCAGAGTCCAATAGCTTGTACTACTATCTACTACAAACATATCATATCCTAATAACACATTTGCTTACTTCCCTGAATAATTATGCAAAGTGCAACGAAAATCTTCGTCCTTCTCCCTTTTTCAAACAGTTACGGAAGTAACAAAAGCACAACCAATATACTGTGCTCATTTTTAAAAAAAATAATTGTTCTGATATCGTAAATGTAATTGAAATTTGAAAACTATATGTATATAAGATATCGAAAGCAATGCTTAAATTATATTAAATTTAATTTATTCATATTTCTGCCCTGGAACGAAATTGTGCGTAGGTTCGCTGTGCTGATATCTGGTGATAAACAAGCAGCAGTTTGTTGATATACGTTTTCCTAAATTTTCGGATAAATGTCACTACCACACAGAGAAAAATCGTGTTGTATGGGATAACATTATAGTCATTATATTTTTATTATATCCTGCATCTAGGAAATACGTCAGTAATCATGAATAGGGCCATGATGGATTACGTTGTTTTTTTTTTCTTCTAAACAAATGTGTGTAATGGGAAAATAATAAGTGTTACGTAATGCTTAGTCATTCTGTACGCTCCGTGCATAAAGTCATTCTGCAATGAAAATACAGGGCTATTCAAAAAGAAGGAATAGATTTAAAATATTTATTTCTAATGGACGGCAATAGATAGAGGCACACACGATACATCATTGGATAGAGGAAGGTTCAAAGTTTTAAACTCCCACCCATTAGTTGCATGCAATGCCTACAGCGACACTGTAGTTTGTTTATGAGAAAATGGCGACGCCCCAGATTTTGTGTACTGCAGTATGCAAAGAGTGAATCCATCGTTGCTGTGCTATGTGCATTTCGCTGTAAGATCAAGAAAGAGCCGCATCGTCATAAAACTTTGAACTTTCCTTTATCCAGTGATGTATCTATCGTATGTGTCGTTCTATTGTTGTTCATTAGAAATAAATAGTTTAAATCTGCTTCTTCTTTTTGAATAACGCTGTACTGCATATCTGTCATTACATCTGAGATAACGAAGTGCAGAATTCTTTTTTTTCTTTTTTTTTTTTGACAGAGTAGAGTACTGGTTAGAGCAACAAACTGCAAATCCCAATATTCCACGTTCGAATCCAACCGCTGATAAGTGCGAAAAAAAATCAACTGTACCTTAAGGCGAGAGAAGATACCTCTTTGGAAACTATAGTAGAGACATCAAGAAAACAATGGATCAAATCCAACTAAAGATGGTTACTAATATATGTATTATTAATCGCTACCAGATTATTATCAATAAATGGAAATTCAACATGGGTATGGGCAAGAACCAGTACAATTTGGAAGAATAACTGAACTCCGGATACGATTTCATTGTGATGTTATTAATCTCGTTAATTCTTTTACAGTAAAAACTTACACATAGAAAAATCGTTCCGTATAATGGAATAAAGACATTATGTAACCAACTTCACAGTTTTTCTAAAGGTACTGTAAAAATGTAGGTAATTCCGTTTATTAAACAGTACAGTTCTCTCAGTGCCAGGCCCGTAGCCAAGGGGGGCTTAGCCCCCTAAATTTTCTAGCTCCCCTGTCAATACTTGCATACATATATAAAAATTAAAGGCCAAACATATACTTGATATTTTTTTTATAATTTTCTATAGATGCTCTTAAATGGATCGTATTGGTACAAATGTGTGCTTTTATACAATATATGGTATTCCATTATTTTCGAATCGAATGTAACTCTTACGAATCGAAAAATCAGTACTTTATACATTTTTAGAAGTACTTTCCTATAACAATTTCAGGAAAGGTTGCCCTTGACTACTCCTTACAAAGTAACAAATTCATTTTGCAAATTTCTTATTGCGAGAAATATTACAAAATAATATTCAAACATAAATTAACGTCTTGTGATAATCAAAGGCTACCATCAACTTAATGTCTTTGCTCAATAAACAGTGCAACTAATACAGCAAAAATCTCTGAGATCATTAAGTTGATTCCTGCCGGGGACAAACAGCTGATAACCCCACAGAAACTCGGCAAACTTCCCCTGCAATATATGGATGGTATAACATATAAAAGCACAAAACACTTTAGGCACCATGGAGGTTGCTCAACTCCTTACAAAAAAAAATATACACAAAGAAAGTTTAAGAAAAGAAAAAAAAGAACAAAGTTCCACACAGCTTCCACAAACAAATAGCACAACAAAGATTCTCCACATACATCTGTATATTAGTCCAATCATGGCTAGGAGAAATAGAAAAATGGAGATAATTAATCGGTCTGAAAGGACCTGCAGCTTAGGCGAAACGTTAAGTAAAGTTGACAAAAAGATAGCAGATTTATCACTTGCTATACCTAACAAAATAGGATAGAAACACAATGTAACCAAATGGATGTTTAAAAACATCATGATTAAGGACATTTCCATAAGTTTTACGCAGATAAACACGAGAAAATTAAATCCTCTTTTTATGATTTTTCTACCAAAAATGCTGGGTCAAAGGAAAGAACAGGCAATAACAAAAACAGGTCTTGATTCAATTCGTAAAGAAATGAAGGAACCAAATAACAAAGATACAACAGAAAACTTTTATATATTAATATCGATATAATATTTGGCTTGTGAGAGACAGACGGACAAACGCCGCAATGTGGAATCCAAAATAGTGCCTATAGAAGCAGATAAGCTTAAATAAAGTTTTTTTGGCGTCCAGAATTATTAATGAGGAGCGAAAAAGAAACTTTGGTAAACTTCATTTTGTATGGGCCATTCTAGTAACATGTGACTTCGGTCCCTCAAGATTATCCGTCACGTTCTAGTTAAAATCCACAATCATAAACATCCATGCCCCAGCCGGGATTCGAATCCGGGGCCTTGAGCGCCTGGCTTAGTGCCCTAACTCACACGGCTACCTGGTCGGCTTATAACGCGCGAAGCCCTTTTAGCTAGATACAAGCAGTTTCCACTGAACACCCTACACATATTAGCCCAAATCTCCCAAACACAAGTGAAAGAAAGGGCTGATTTAATTCCCAACATGCAGGCTTCAAATCCGCAACGATCAGACTATAAGAAGTAGGTTGAGTCAAATCACATGTTGCTTTGGCAACCGAAACTGTAGACTAGTATCGAAACCGACACTGATCTTGTTGTTGTTGTTTATTTTTCGATTTAAATAGAGAAATAGATAGATTATTCCAAATTTTATATATCTTAAATTTCTGTAAATAATAATGCCATAAGTTTTTAATAATAGTGTGATAATTTTGCGTAATATATTCGCTCATATATTCTTCATCAGATCAAGCAACTGATTCCTCAACTATCAGGACCGATGCCCCTTCAAAATATATTGATTGGTGACGGGCCTCGGTTAAATCAGGTCTAATATATCTGGCCGTTTCAAGTTACCATTTCTGTATTACTTTTCCGTAATAATCAGGGGAAGCTATGTGTGATAGTTGCGGCGAATTAATTCAACACATATACAGGATGTTGTAAAACAACACCGACATACGTACCTCACGAAATTCCTGATATGAAAATAAAGAGAAAAAAGGTATAGATTATCGACGATGCATAAATGCTTCGTTTCGGCGCTGTAGGGTTCCGAAAGTGTAGGAAAATGAACTCTAAAGCTTGATGATTCCAATACCATTAAGAGTAAAACTGAGGCGGCATGAATCCCTCAAAGACTTGAGACCTGCTCTATCCAAACTGCATTTTCCAAAATTTGCAATGGATGCGCAAGGAATGGCCCAAAGGAAGTACGGGATTCCCAGTTATTTTCTCGAGTAAATGTGGATAGAAATAAGCGCAAATACGTCGCCTTTCCATATGAGTACAGATGATAAACGTAATCATTGGCATCTAACCGGACAATAACAGTCGCTTTTAATGATAAAAAGTATAGCAATTCGCTTAAACATATGTAATTTACTCCTGTTTGTTATGCAACTACACACTTTTTTTTATTAAAATCATTCCGCAAAGGAATCTGTTTGATATATCGACTAGCTCCCCCCCTCCCCCAAGGTTTTCGGCTCTCTACAGACCTGCTCAGTGCATAGATCATGTAGAGATAGCTTGCAAAAGTGGCGTTAGACGGAGTTGTGTTTCCATAAAGTAAGCTTTTATTCATAAGATAAAATGAATTGTATGGGCGGTAACAGCACTCTTTTATTTATGATTCAAGGTATCAACTTAGCATATTCGCCTGAAGTGACAGACCAAAACCAGAGGAAATCTTTTTAAAGATTTTCGACTTAAGAATTCATTCCCCAAAGCTTTTCAAATAAAGCTTTCATTTAACAACTTAACTTACAACTATGTGAAGTCTAAAGAAATAGTAACCTTCGCCACAGTTTCAAGAGATAACGAAGTCGATTACAGTATCCAGTGACGTCTAATAGCCATTGCATTAGCCAACTTATATGAATGCATGTGTATCATGAACTAGCAATAAGATCAAAATAATTTCTCCTTGAGTTTAAAGTTTACATTATCCTATGCTGCACGTTTATCCTGCTGGTATGAAACCTTGCATAACTACGAAGTGTTTATGGTGGCATATCTTCAGGATGAATTTTATTTTCATTCTATTCAAGCAGAAAGAAATGAAAAAAAAATACTTAACTTCCAATTATCTGAAGATTAAAATAACTTCCAGCGATACAGTGTTAGATTGTATGGGCCTCACGGCCACAAGATTGATTGATTCATTGGAAAAACAAGCCATTTCTGCGTAGCTTGTCAAGAAATATTTTTGTTTCGTTATGAATAAAATCAATTTACACTGTGCCACAGAAGGGAAACAAATGTTCTGTCAGGGGGAAATGGTGTAGTCATTTCATGAAAATTAGGTAAAAAAAAATCCTTACAAGCATGAAACTTGGTACACATATAGTATTTGGTCACCCAAATAACATACTCAAAGTCCCCAAAAATCAAACGTGTGCTACAGCCGCCATCTTGAAAAATGGCGGTCAGTTTATTATTATTAATATTTTGTGGAAACTAGTGCCGCACTTCAAAAAGTGTTTTAAATTAGTTTTTTCATCATAAAAATTACAAATCTTTGTTGTCAAGACCATTTTTTGATTGACCAGAAGCCATAAAATGGCACAAAAGCTAAACTGATTATCATAATATTAATCTTTTTCATTTCGCATTTTTAAAATAATGAAGGTAGAAATTAATGCCAACAACATAAACTGCTCGCAAAAGTGTTTCTTAAATTAATTACACCATTTTTCTGTGAAGAAATAACATAAATGATAACAGCAGTACAAAATGTAGGCACTAACAATTAAATATCGTAAAATTTTAAGTAATCCTCACTTAAATTTTAATCTATTTGAAAAAAAATTCAAACGGTTCTCTACAAAAGTACTGCTTTCTGAGTCGAAAATGTTGCATTTCGAAACTTGAACAGAGCATTACTGTGAAGAAATAGAATTGATCGAATGACAAAACAGTAATTACAACGAATTCAAATTGTTTCCTGAACAAACATTATTTAAAACTAGTTTCGATGTCTCGCTTAGTTTCCGCGAAAAGTGAAAAAAAAAAATTTGGTCGCTATTTTCCAAGATGGCGTCCATAGAACAAGTTTGATTTTTGGGGACTTTTCATATGTTACTTTGGTGGTGAAGTAGTTTATATATACCAAGTCCTACGCTTTTAAGAATTTTTTCAACCGATCTAAGGATTTTGGCTTTTGAAAATAAAAAGTCGTTTTCGTTTGATATCATTCTGTGGCTTTAGGACTGGTCAAATAAAAAGGTAGATAGAAAAAAGCTTGATAATTTCATGCTGAACAAACTTCATTTGAACCCTTTTTCGATGCGATGCTTAGTTTCCGCGAATTAAAAAAACACTTTATTTTAGCCGTCATTTTCCAAGATGGCGGCTGTAGCACAAGTTTGATTTGGGGGGACCTTAAGTGTTATTTGGGTGACCAAATACTATATGTGTAACAAGTTTCTTACTTGTAAGGATTTTTTTTTTTTTTTACCTAATCACAACATTTTGGTTTAAAATGACTGTACTAAAAGTATAACAAACAGTTTCTTAAGCAAGGTATTTCACTCTTAGCTAAAACCAGTAACATCTGTGAAGTAGTTTATTTGTTAAATGGTTTAAGTAATAGATTCTAATCTTTGACCCAAATATTCAATTCAAATAATTTTGAACTCGATCCAAATAAAAGCATGCAAAAATCTTCATACCTAAAAGTAGATGATCCAGGGAAAATTAATATCCTATTAGACCAGCTGTTACTGTCGAAAGCAGAGCATCTCACCAACAAAGTAAGTAATTTGCCTCGGGACGATCTTTTAAAGAATTTAACTTGCCACGTTTGGTGCTATCACTACGAATAATAATGTTCCCAAAACAAACTTTTAGAACTTTATTTTATGCCACTTAGCAACCAACACATAGTCTTAGTAGTCAACATGTCTTAACTCGAGCTACGTAGCCACGATATCCAGATTATGAAACGAATACAATACTATGAGCATCACTTACAATTTTAATATAACCATCTCTCTGCCCCCTCACTGTGGCGACGGGGGGTGCTTATGCTTTTGTAGGAAACTCACTACCATAAAAAGTAAACACGCTGCGTAAAGGATGAAAAATGATGGCATCCATTATACCATTTAGTTAGTATAATTGTCTATAATTATGTAATTTATCAAGTTTGCTAATGTTTGTCGGTCTTTTACAGGAATCTAGAGACAATGCACGGAATATTCTTCCTTTTAATAACAATAATGAAAATGATTAACATCGTGTCAAAGTCGAGAAAAATAATAATTGTCAACATTCATGAGAAGGAAAGAAAAAAGATGCTTCCTTATTAAGAAAAGTGTTGTCGTTTTCCTCTTATTGTCACGGAAGTTGTGTAAACGCCTCTGGAGGTCAAGAACTCCAGAGCGTGCATTTACTCTACTTGATTATTTATTGACGTATATTTGCAGAGATTAATTAGAAGTAAAATATAATTTCGATAACTTGTAGGTCCCATGATAGCGTACAGAAGGGACCTTCTAATCAAAGTCAATCCGCCTATGCGGCTGTCGTCCGTGTCCAAAAAATAAATTACAGGAACAACAAAGTGTAGAGAAGTGGTTGAGGTATCGTTAGAAAGAGCTTTACTAGACTAACTCAGAGACGGCGGAACCATCTTGATTGGTGCAGGCCACCCCAGTTTTTAAAATGAAATTTTCAAATTCATTCCATCTCGTTAGACCTATCTGCACGAAATTTGGCATCTCGCAGTATTCGACACAACATAAAAATACTGGGGGTATCCCTGTGCCGGAACACCCCAGTTGTCAGTGTTGCCAACGTATTTCTAAAATTAGTATTTCTAATTGGTTTCATGCCGTTAGACGTATCCGCATCAAACTTGACATAAACATTGTTCGATATAATACAAAAATACTGTGGCCCCGTGACCAAACACCCAAGTTGTCAGTGTTGCCAATCTATTTTATAAAAATGAATGTTTGTGTCTCTGAGATGCTATCAAGGGACCGTCGGAGCTTGCGCGATTGTTAGCAGAATCGCAGCGCTCATTTGTTCAAACATACATTCCAAGTCATGGTGCAGAACCACTGAATTGAATTGATACTTGCTATAGGTATCTATGGCTCCTGGTGTGAAGTCACTACTTCAATTCAAAATTCGCTTTGTTGTTAGCATTGAATTGACTTGCGGTAAGGAACATAAAAAGTTACCGAAACACTGTAAAAATGCATGTGCAGAACTTAAGTATAGTAAGTATGCTAGAACTGGGGAGAGTAGATCGCCAAGAGTTCTGTCTGCGACAAAGTGTGGGAATCATCGATGACCATAGTCACGGTACACAGTAAGACTCAAACACGGCTCGGACAGTTCTAAGTTTCATGTATTACCTGCCAGACCACGACGAACTAGCTGAACTTCTACGAGCTATGCTACAGTAGTATATGCATATTGTTAGAACACATATTTTCAACATCCAGCTACGCAAAAGATCAAAATTGCTGTACATCAAAATGTTTCTTCTTTGTATCCTGGAATAATCTGGGCAATTAATTCATTCTAAAACTCTGAACCAGCTTTGTCTACAAAGATTTTTGTTTGTTCCATGTAAACAAATTAGCTTTGTTTCAGTCATTTTTATCATTTTGTGCTAATCATTCGTTTGAGGGATACATATGAAACACTTAGAAATAACAAGGTTCAGATCACAATAAAATATTCTAGAATGATTAACTGATATTCTACGTTTGTAATTGACACACAAGAACAGTGCTGGATCTAGAAATTTTAATATGGAGGGCAAAGTTAAATTTTGCCGCCCTTTCCACCGCCCTTTGCATCGTTTTTTAGCCAAACAACACGACCAGCCGACGCGACCGCCACAACATTGTCTCGCATCATGAAGTGTACTTTTATCTTCTCTGAGCCTGTCGTGGTATCCATATTACTAACTCCAGTAAGGCACTAGACCTGCCTATCATACTTGAATCGCGGTTTTGAATTTTAGAGCTGAAAGTAGGTTGTATGGAATAACATAAAAAATACCTAAGTGCGCCGGTATTCAAATTTTCAACACGTTTAGGTCAATTTCAATTTAATAGGCAATTTACTTCCTTTTTAGGAGCTTTTATTTTTTATTTTTAGCTGTTTCCCGCCCCTAAACGTGCGGCCCGGGCCGCTTGTCCCCCCCCCCCCTGTAGATCCGGTACTGCACAAGAGTATTCAATATGAGGCGTATGCGCGAACCAAAGAGTATGTGCTATCTTTAAACATGGAGCATAGACTTTTATTCGCGCATACGCCTCATATATTCTTTGTTATATAATGAATGCTTATAACAATTCATGTTTGTAGCTTGGTTTGTATATGGTTAACACACTTGCTGTGTGGCGCAGAAGCGTGATGAGTAGGGCTCGATAGTTCATGCATATTTCAACGATTTTTTGGAAAATTCATGTTAAATATGCAAATTCATATCTGAATCATTTATATAAACACCTTGTATATTTCGGAGTCAAAGCCACTGCAAACACCCATCAAAATACTAGATGATGTGAGAAATGCGCTGAGGATGATGTATTCCTAGAGACAGGGGCGTACTCCCGTAGATATTACGATTTTTATGTAAAAATGTTAGTATAAATTTAGCCGTAATTATGTGCATTTCGTATACTTAGCCAACCTAGATCCCCGAAAGAAACTGGTGGACCCCCTCCGAAACGAAATTCTACCTAGAGAAGCTAAACTAAATAAGAGACATGGACAGTCTTCAGATAACTTTCAGCTTTATGTGTCAGATATTGTTGACCTGAAATATTGTTTAATTGTAACAATCATTTTTCTCTGCAATGTTGTTAGCTTTGAAAAGTTTTAAGATGACCTTGCTTCGTACTTTTAGAAAGAATTTTTAAATTGTAGTTTATAATGGATTGAAGCTTTTTACCTTCGCCACTTTAACCTCTGTGTACTATTCCTTCATATCTCTCTCAACTCCCCCCTTCTTCCTTTCTTACATTCTTAAACAGTTCCTAATGTTTGCTTATACGCATCACCGTGTAATAACGTATTCCTTACAAGAAGAATGTTTTAAAATTAAGATGGGTCATGTAGATAGCAGCTGATTTTTTCCCTAAGGCTGGTTTTGCTTTTTGCACATACCATCATTACTTGAGCGCAATTTTCTGTAGTAACAAAATACGCTTTGTCACATATTGTAAAGCCACTGAATCACTTAACAACATTAAGAGTTGGACGGAAATGACGTGTAAATAATAATGGCTATGATTTGTTTCTACGAGCTAGTAAATAGACAATTTATCAGACGTCATGTTGTAGAGTGTCCAAACTCTCTTAATAAGGAACCTAGCGAACTCCTCTGTTATCGTTCTTTCGTAATCATGTTCATCATTCTAGTATTATTTTTAAAGTATGTTGTTGTTATCGGCATTAAGTAGCAAGTCAAGAGCGATTTCTTATCTTTCAAATTACAATCCTGGTTACGAACATGGAATTTCCTTGAGGTTGATACAATTAATGCGAAGTTTCTTGTAAAGGCCCATTAATTTCGTGCTCTAATAAATTCTTATAGGCTTATTAGCACTATACTATTAGAAGAATGGATACAGAAACAATTATCCGACTACAGATATTTTTATAATAATAGTACTCATTACAGGCAATCAAAGAATTATCCGGATAACAAGTTGGTACAATGTATAACAGGACAATTATCGAGGTATATTATTTATTCTTTTCATATTCATGTGAATTATTTAGATTCTCATTTGTTTTGTTTTTCGAATAATTCTGTTTTGGATCTCCATCTTCCCTTTATTCAATTACTCCTAATGGTTTTATTCCTCCGATATTTTTTATTCGACTTTAGTGTATGTCATATTATTTAGTTATACTTAATGATATGGAACTTCATTTCTTCATTCGAACTTTATTTGAAATTCATGTGTTTGATTATTCATATATTCAATTGTTTTCTTATGTTACTTAATTTGTTGCCAGTTCACTATTATTATTATCATCATCTTCTGTTAAATTGCACTGAGATCCAGATTAAAATATCCTTCCAATGTTTGGAACGATTTATCAAATACGACATCTAATAAACTTGAAGTTGTACAAAGATGCTTTTTCAGATTAATATGGTTTATATTTAATTTATTATTCTACTTCTTTAATAATCATTCTTTGTGCAAATTTTTCAATATTCAACCTTTGGGATTAAGTTTGTTGACGAAAAGTTCTTACTTAAAATTTTAACGAATAGATTATCGTGTAAACATTTTATTGAGAAAAATAACATCACTGGGCAAGATTTATTGACTACATTTGGTAAAGGTAACAAGTTGCTCAAACGGCTTATTTGTAACTACAAATTAGTTTCACACTCCCCATCCTTCCAAATTTTTTTCTCAGCTGAAAACTTCTAAATAATCCCTATCAACAGCACATATCAGTAGCGTAGGGTAACTACGCCAATCGTCGACCTTTTTACCTTATTAGTCGACCATTTTACGAAATATCTGTACCAATAAAGCATAAATTGTGTTTTAAATTTCAACTAATAACCAAGTAGAAGCCTCGTATAACTCATGAATGTTGTGACATCGCACCCAAAGCCAATGAAATTCCACGTTTCATGCAAGAACCTGTTGCAGTGTCTTTTTGCGCGAGTGGAAGTGTAAGATAATCATTTTTTTTTTTTTTTAATTTTTGGTGTAATTTCCAGTAATTGAGGTAAGTAATGCTTATTTCAAGTTTCTAAAACAGTGTTGTTTAGCGTGTGCATGGTTTTCCTTTGAATCCCGTGTTTCTTTGTTAATAAAATAAAATAAAAACGGACGAAAATTAATGTCAGACGCAACACATCTTGTTTAGTAGTCGATCTCACGTCTGTGCTAAAAAGAATCATGTTATACAATATTGGTGTAAAGTTCTCTATGTTCTTACTTAGCCTGTTCAACGAGAAATTAATGTTCGTTTATTATAGATCCTTTGTTCTGGAAACTGTCTGAAAAGTAGAAACTGAAAAACTAGCATTTTTTATTATTTCAGTTCACTATTTAAGTGAACATATATCTAGTCTATATTAGCCCATTTCATCAGCTATAAACTTTTTAAGGCTTACATATTATTTATTTTGGCTTCAATAATTATTTAAAAGAAAAAACAAAAGCAAAAAGAAAAAGGAAACAGTAAACGACAAAAGAAAAAGAAACTGAACGTCGTGCAGACTGATAGTAGTAGTCTACAACTATTATCAGGTGACCTTTCTGCAGCGTCTTTCTTTCTTTCTTTTTTTTTTTTTATCCTTTATAGATTTCTAAGAATGAACAAATCATGTAACAGTTACTTTTTAGAACATACAAGACAGCATCCTGAATAAGGTATAATATATATTTTACATGCATATTAAGTTTTTAAGGTGCGCTCTCAAATTAAACTCAATAGATCAGTTCAGTGGACTACCATCGGCACAGTTACCCTACTCTTTCTCAGAAAATTACGTTTACAATAAATATAAAGTGAACACATGACCTCCCTAAGAGAAATGTTTGCGTACATTACTTCAGTTATGAAATGGATGGCTGACGCGGGCATAATAAACCAATCCGTCCGATGTTGATAAGACAGTGTGTTCCCAACTTCATTTATTATTATTATTATTATTTCTTTTAATATTGCCCCCCCCCCCTGATTACTACGTTCGATTACAATGTAATACTTTGAATAATATCGATTTCTTTCTTTCTTTTTAATCCTATCCCAGTAGCACAGAAACGTTGAAAATTCGTGGATTAAACGTTAGTACCGAAACGTTATGCCAACGTTACCGAAACGTCCGCCTGTTCAATGGTTTATTCGACGTTGAATAATGGTTGAGAAGAAACGGGTTTAGTTGGCCAAAACAGAGAATAAATGCTGTCTATTGGTATATACACATTTAGTTTCATTTTATCCGTTGCTTTTATCACGATATACAGTGTTCATTTTCCTACAGTAAATAATCCGAGCGGCTGCTGTGGGGTTCGAACACAGCAACGTTCTGCACTTCTTGTTGGTAGCTCGACGCGTTGACCACTTATCCAAGAATCCACCTGGAGAGGCCATTACTCTTTTCCTGTATCGTTAAAATTAAATATTTGTTGAAATATAGTTTAAAATTCAACCTGTTTTCAACATGCAACTGAAAACATGAAATAGTTATTTTCATTCTATTTGCCTTTAATTATAATGTTTAAGCAGTTAAGTTAGAAATACAAGTGTGAAACAAAATCTAGGACATAGTATGAATGATAGTTGAAAGTACGTCACATTAACGTCGTATCAACGAAATTCTAACTTCGTTGATATATGGTTTAAAATTCAATCTGTTTTCAACGTGCACATTATAACATCAAAACTAGTTTGTGTCATTCAATTAGTTTTTAATCATATTTTTTGATATAACATTAGTAAGAAATGCATTATACAAAATCTATTATACCATAGTTGAAAACAACATATTGAATACACGTTGTATTAACGTCTTATCAACGCAATGACGTCTTTGTTAAAATATGTTTTAAAAATAAACGTTCTTTTAAACCGATAACGGTTATTAAATGAAATGAACCTAAAATCAACGTTGAAAACACGTATGTATGCTACTGGGGTAGGTTTTAGAA
This sequence comes from Lepisma saccharinum, assembly GCA_022664845.1. NCBI lineage: Eukaryota > Metazoa > Arthropoda > Insecta > Zygentoma > Lepismatidae > Lepisma > Lepisma saccharinum. The sequence goes on from JAGDQP010019267.1 coordinate 30,074, forward strand.
CAGACTAGAATAGAACCAAAGCTTTACTTGCAAATTATATTCGGAGGTTCTTGAATTGATTTATAAAATTTTCACTTCATGGACTGGACCGGCAATTATCGCCTACGTTTGTCACAAATATGAATGATGATATCCCTCAGGGAGTACATCCCGGAGGAAAAGGCATCGAAAATAAGGAACATATTTTAGAAGGTACTATCGAGGTATTTGGTTGATGAAACTGAAGAAAAAACTCCAGGGAAAACCACACTCACTACAGCTTTAATGACTAGGCCAAAGAGGTGGAATATATCTTCATTCTTGTTGAAATTGTTATAATAAATGCTATAGCTCGTAAGTTCGACATAATGTAGCATACAGTAATCAAAATCCAATTTAATATTTCACATCTCAATCTCAATAATAATTCAACAGTGTGTAATTTTGTGTAAAATGTGTAAAATATTAACAATAGGATCATGAGAAGTAAATTGTTTTCAACACTAAATAGATTAACATCTCTACGCGACAGGCACAGAACAAGAAGAGCAAAGCAACACTAGTATTGAGAAAAGAGCAACTATACATACCAACCACGTGAACACAGTACCTGTCTTTGAAATATTATGCTAACTTAAACCAACTACCAAATTTCCTTAGCGTGTCAAAGCAACACCGCTTTCTCTTAACTTCCGAATTAGATGTGCCCCACTTATTCGCTTAGAAAAAGTGTCAACATTCTCAAGTAAACATACGGTTTAAAAGAGTTATAAACAGAAAGAGAAAGGACAAAAGGTCACGTAAAAACGCATGACAAGAAATATTTTGTACACACAGAAAGTAAATGTTTAGCTTCATGCTGTTAGAACTAGCCATGTTTTACGTTTATCACTGCTGATTCATTTGCATAATTCTTGTCTACTTGCATATTTACTTATTGGCTTATATAGATTAGGTTAATGGCTAAGGTTCCGGACTTGGGATCGGCACGCAAGTTCGAGTCCTGTTGTCCACCATCCTCAAAAGAGTTTTCTTTCCAGCAAATGCGAAGAAATTCCACGAATAAGACCCTTGGCTTTGGAACTATTTTCATTATCCCTTTACCTGTAAGAGCGCTCGCCGAAAGACGTCATATCTTAGATATATGCCCAGTGCTTACAATGTTAATAATAGTAATAATAATAATCTGAAATTTATTTCACTTAGTAGATGACAAGTTTACATAACATTCGACTCACAGAAGCCTCAGCTTGTGCGTGAGTCTTATTCTCGGATTATCATTAGTTTGCTTGTCTGGTTACCCATAACAAATTATTTACATAATATTGCTTCTATACCATTGCCATTTCGACTTTCTAACCAACACAAAACAAGCTTTATAAACCGGCTTATTTGTTTTCCTTTTCTAATGTATATTGGTGTTTTACTGTAAATTTTTGGTACATGATAGTAAGTTTGGTGGTGTGTTGATGTTTTGTAAATTCTGATTGTTTTAATATTCTCATTGGTAACACTTCTGGTTTCATACTCATGACATAACTTGTTCAGTTTTGTTTCCTTTGTTCTAATATACATCAATACATTTTTAAATATAATCTTTTGATTGGTAATACATCAAAATCGTTATACAAATTTTTAACATCACAATCAAATTTTCTGTTCAATCATAGTCTCAATGTTCTGTTGGGTTACAAGAGATTTTATGTGAGAGGTGTATGTTGCATCCCAACTTAGTATACAGTATTCTAATAAGCTTTGTGTAAAAGCAAAGTACACCATATGTAATGATTTGTTATCAAGAATTTCTCTAAGAAGAACAAACTATAAGATGTTTTTCTTAATATATTCTTCATGCGCAAGATATGTAAATTCCATTTTAGATGATTGTCAATTAAAATTCCTAAATAATTAACACTTTCTTCTCTAATGAGAGGGATACAAAGACATTGCTTTTACATCACAATTATGAAGTATTAGTTCTTTATTCATAATAATAATACAGTTTGGTAAAGATATACTTCGCATTGGATCTTAGGTACACTTATACTACAATAATGTTCGATTTATTTTTAATTTGAATTTTAATCATGGTCTTTAGGCATCTAAGTCTCAGGCCGGGAGAGGAGAGGGGAAAGCAAGTGGGAAGGTGTCGGGTAGGGCCTAAGTTGAAGATACCATCCCAGCATTTCTTTGGTGTAACTGAGGATAAATCCTGGAAAAACAAAATTTAGGTATACAAACAAAATTTTGAATGAAGGTGTATGACCAAGAATAGGTTACAATAAAGGGGGCAAGCCTCCCCTATGGGGGCGCAGATTGACACCATGGATGTGCAGTCTCGCAGTCTTGTTACGATAAAGGGTGCGCAGCCGCCCCCCCCCCCCAGCGAAGCGAAGCGAGCATTTTAAACACATGTTTTAAGATTTTTTAAAAAATATGGACTTCTTTATCCTAAAATAAATACTAACCTGCAACGAGCCGTTGTTTGTCAGGTTGCAGAACACTTTAGGATTTGGGCCACAAAATACTACCTTGAGAGAAAGTATCCGAACATAGAAATAACTCCAAAAAAATAATAAAAAGCTTTTTAAAGACATACTTTTCTTAAACAATTCGTACTAAAAGGGACTCCGTGTCCTGAACGCACAAACCAAAATCGTAAACCGAGCGCAGAAGCAGGAATCTGGGGTGTCCCGAGCTCACCGCAAGAAAAACTAGTTGACCTTGCCTGGTAGAAGGAGCATGTTGAGCAACGCAATACTACTACTACTAATAATAATAATAATAATATATTTATGCTTAAATAACTGCGAATGAAGGAACCAGCTGTAAACTGCAACTTATTATTTTCCTTAACCTAATAATGATGTTTAATATGATAGTAATATGCTTCTATCTTGCAAAGCAGCGAAATTTAATGACATTGAATCCTTCTTTCACACTCTATCCAGGCTTAGGACTGGTTGTTTAACAAACGACAACGTACAACGACGTGTTTAAAGGGGCTTGGACAAAATCCAAGGGACAGAATCCAAGCGTACAAAATCCAAGCCAGTTTTTCCAATGACAGACAAAAAATAAGGGGACATTATGTAAGCATTTTTTCATTGTTATAAATATCAGGAACATCAAAGTAAAAATAATGAGTGGGTACATGTATTAGGCACCATTTAGCCAGTGTACCTAAATATAGTGTAGGGTTTCTAACTGCCTGTCTGAATGTCGTTTCGTCTCGTCTCGTAAGCGCAGATATATGAAATGAGACGAGACAGTTTTAAATCTCATCTCATTTCGCCTAGTGTGTGTAGTTTGGTGTTACTAAATTAGAGTATAATTTTTAGTTACCATCCGCACTATATCTCAGGGCTTCAATACACTTATTGAACATATTTAGATGGAACAAAATGTGAACCAAATTACAATGTATAATGCCTAATCAGTACATATCTTTGAATATGTCTAATTATGAGTATTAAACATATCTGAATAGTATTATAAATTGTAAAATACAATAAAGTACCTCACTGTCATGTAGGTCTACTATTTTGAGCTACTGAACACATGTGAATAGCAAATTTCCAAGTAAAATCACAATACTTTTATCCCTTTCAGAACTGATTTAACAGCAATATAATTTCAAAGGAAGCCCCTTTCAAACCCATTTCTTCGAGGTATCAAAATCTGCCTTTTAGTGCTGAAAATTCGCTAAATAGAAGCAGATGAAGGTAAATCTATGCTGTACCTCAACTAAATTGGTAACTACCGGAAATTCATTCAAACTCAATATCTGCAAGTACTGTACTATCATGGCCAAAATAATGTTCACATGACTTTATTATACATGATTTTTCTCCAACCCTAGAAGATAGACAACCCAACTGACGTAGATAGAGCGATGTGTGGTTCTGAGAGTGTGTGCGTGAACGAGCAAGGGTTGGATATTTTTTTCTTTAAGAGAAATCATTATCGCATGTCCTGGCTTCTGGAAAGATATTTATGGTTTCTTGTAGTATGTACGAAAGAATGAAAAAAAAAAGAGAGATCGCATTTGAAACAGCAAAACAGGGAACCTAACGCAATTTTACTTTAGTTGGGCCATTAGTTGAAATTTACTGAAAGACTTAATTTAAATTGTCCAGTAAAAAAAATCCTTACCGAACCTGAAGAAACGAAAATGAACGCTGAAACCTATGGTTACTAGGTAATTATTTCTTTCTTAATGAATCGAGTATTCCATAGAACACTAATGTTATGCACGAAAGACAAGACAAAACGTCTGTTTCTATCAGTTCTTAAAAATGGGGCACGATATTTATGCTTTATAATTTCTGATAGTATGTTGTTATTTACGTTACAAAGAAGATGTTAGCAGCAAAATACACAAAATATGTTGCATGATATATATCACAGTCATATTCAATCCACTAGTGGATGAGGTCTTTCTCCGAAGGGAGGAGTATATATATATAAAATATATGTGTGTGTGCGTGCATGTGATAAACGTAGATATGAGTACGTTTCGTTCCAAACGGCCAACATATCTAACTTTGGAGAGTGTTGGTTCGAATTCGGGAGCTTCTCGGATCGGTACCAGCGGTTGACTGTCCTGACCTTCACTTTACGTCCTGGCCGACTCCCTACAGCATTTCACAAAACCTTATCTTGGAGTGATCCATAGGTGCCTAAAAGCTATAAATACGATACAAACCCAACGAGTAAAATATATAAACCTGTCGCTCTGTGAATCGGCATATTGCTTCTTAATGCCGTGTTGATGGATCGACATGGAGACCGAGATCGATCAAGTGGCCGTAGCTCAGTTGCTATAGCGTTGGCTTAGCAATCGAAAGCTGTTAGTACGACCATCTATCCTGACTGAAGTAGTACCGGGCAATTTTCCTCACGACACGAATAAAATAATGTTTATAATAATCTGCAGAGATAGAATAAACACACACACACTCACATAATGACAGAGAGTGTGTGTAGGAGAAGGAATTAGTAAGAGAGAAAGAGAAAAAAAAATAATTGATTAAGTCATGGAAAGAAAGAGAAGGATAGAGAAAGATCAA
>JAGDQP010019268.1:0-23424 GCA_022664845.1 Lepisma saccharinum
CCCAACTTAGAAATTTTTTTCAGTAAAAAACGATAGAAACCGTGCAAAATCTCAATTTTGACTTTAGACCTCCCTCCGAACTGAAAATACTGGCGGAAGGAAACCTTGTGGTCAAGCCAGTTTTAGCTCTCCTTAGAAGCTCACGAGTTAGCTCTGGCCGTTAATTACCATTCAGTCAATCACTCTAGTAACCATGTGTTAGAATATCAATAATAATAATAATGACTAGGTACTATGTCTATAAATCAACTTGACTTACTGATGTGATTAATGGGCCGAGTCGATCAAAAAGTTGGGATGTATTTTGTTTGTTACCCGTTAGATGTTACAACAAGCAAAACTTTGGCTTTGTAAAGACATTTAATGATAAGTTAAAACATTGCGTCTTGAATGTTTCTAAAAATTCTTTAGCTTAATATTTACCTTTCAAAAATGAGACAAGCCACTTCTTTTCTGGGTACACAAAATCAATGAATTCATGATACATACTATACTCAATGTCAATAAATTACATGTTCTGCTTAAATTGCTTTTGAACTAAAGCTTCCTCCGAAAATTCATTCAAGATCGTAACTTAATACCTAATCATCATTTCGGCTTCCGATCTGTTTGACACCACGGCGCAGCTAGTACGGGTTGTGGAATCCATCACATTGAAATTTATCAATAGGAGACACACCATCGGAATCTTTCTTGACATCTACAAGGCCTTTGACCGCGTTTGGCATAATGTTTTAATCTACAAATTGAGTCAACCTGGCTTTCATCACCAGTACCTACGTCTGCTTCAATCTTACCTGCATCACCGCAGCTTTTATATAAGTGATTGTGGCCATGATTCTACAATTCATCCCATCACCACAGGAATCCGTTCTTGCGCCCATTCTCTTCAACTTATATACCTCGGATATTCCAACCCATTTGCATACCATGCTTGCCATGTTTGCCGACGACGCAGCCATTTTCGCTTCTTCCCGTAATATCCGCTTTTCTCACTTATATGCACAGCAGCATCTCGACTCAATAGAAACCTGGACTACCCAGTGGCGCATGAAGCTTAATGCCGACAAGACTACTGTTGTTCATTTCTCCAAACGACGTTCACGCCAATTGCCTGCACTTACACTCTTTGGCAGTCAACTAACGTACAGTCCGCATGCACGCTACCTTGGAGTTGCACTGGATAGAACGCTTCTCTTTCAACTGCACTTCCAGACCGTTGCAAATCGTGCCATCTCTCGTCTCCTTGCGCTTTATCCACTTTTTCGCAGCCGAGAACTCACTCTTCAAACCAGACTACATATCAACGTTATGATGATGCTAACTTACGCTGCCCCAGCCTGGCAACATGCCTCCAAATCGTACCATGCACTTCTACAACGCGTCCAAAATCTCGCTGCCAGGATGATCACTGGACACAGCAGAGATACCCGAATTGTGCAGCTTCACGAAGATATAACATTAACCGTTTCTATAGCAACTAGACGCACTTATGCACACATTTTCGAGCATGACGAAGGAACGATTGAACCGATTTCAACACAAACTGACAGCATGATGTAAGGAAGTGTTCTTAAGGTTTTAACTAAGTGGCGGCTCGTGGCACGAATAATAGGTGAAGTGCTATCAAAATCCATCAACAAATTCTTACTATCCTTGTTCATTATCATTTTATCCTGGGATTTCTGGGCTTAGGCAGGATACTGATAAGGCCACTATCCGATCTTAGATGATGTTGACTGACTTTCTAGCTCAAATAATACTTATTAATGCCTATTTATTTAATGCATATCAAAATACTGAATGAAGTTTAACTTCATCAACTTCACCTGATGAGCCGCCACTGTTTTAACTGTATTAAAGTGTTCAAATATTTACTATTTCCCTCGTAAGATATTTAATTATTAAGCTCATATTCGAGCATGATGAAGGAACGATTGTAGCGATGTCGCTTCTTGTATTGTGTTCGTTCAGTTGCGAGGTTTGAAGAAAAATCGGAAAAAGTTTGAGCTGTAATGCACCAATTTAAAGGGAAACCCGTTTTTATTGAAATGTCTTAAATTTATTTATGTCCTTTTGGTATCTATGGCTTAGGTCGGGATACGATAGAGGAAAGGATACGTCAAAGTAGTCCAGGTTCAAGTTGAAAGAAACATCCCGGCATTTGACAGGTTTGAATGAGGAAGAAGCTTGAATCAAGTTGGTCAGCCGCTGGTATCGAACCAAAGACTTCTCGAATAGGAAACCAACGTTTCTATCAACTGAGCTACCGCCGGTCAATTCCACTTTGCCTGTCTACAGCGCAGACACAAAGAGGATAGAGAGAACCTTACTTCAGATTTGGCTTCCAGAGACCTTGATTTATAGGGACGTTTAAATTTAACAAAGCTTTAACTTTTCGTAATAGTAATTATACATTTTGTACACTCAGCCTTATACGCACACTAGCGCCTAAGCGGAAACACAGAGAAACTTACTTCAGATTGGGACTTATCAAACTTCCATTTATACAGCCTTTCCTTATAGGTAATTTTCTACTATACGCACTCAGTGTAGCCAATTAAACTACAAGAAATGTAGTAAATATGTCACTTTTCTCGATATATATATTGAAGAAGAAAGAAATTATAAACTCAGCACACTTCGAGTACACATTGCTTACTTTTCTTGAACACAAAACATTACAAAAACCAGATAATATATGTACAAAAAAGTGTATTACATTTATCATTGAAGATATCAAGCAAAGACAGAAAATTATGATACGGTTAGCAACACTGCAAACTACCACTCTTTTTGGGGAGTCTTCTTTAAATTTCTCAACACAGCAGAAAAGGAACATCAACGTTTTCTCTGCAGATAGAAAGTTCATTAAGAGCAGCATTCCCAGTGGGTGAATTACTTTCAGAGCATGGTTTAAGGATTAAGGAAAAGTTTTGTACATTTCATCATCTTTCTGTGTGAAGTAACCTATTTTGCACGATTGTTGCAGTCGTGGGAAAGATAATGAGATATTAAAACAGTTTTTGTTTTCTTTTTGAATTTTTGTAACCAATAGTGCTTTTCAAATAAGTTATATTTCTTTAATAGTTTATTAATATTCGTCATCTAGTTTAGGATGATGAATAGACATCTGATGACACAACTTTTTATTTATTTTTTTATTCAGAGAGAGATTTATTTATTTTTAAAGTTTACCCAATCAAAGCCGTACAGGATTTCTATGGAATTATGTTAAGGGAAGACTCACGTGGTTTTGTGAGTATTACTAACAGTTGTAAAATATCCAAGATTAAATTAACTGAGGAATTTATTATACACTGCAAACACAATTTTAAAGCCTGAATGCGGTTTTAAGACTTTGATTACGTTGTCTTTGAATTTGAAGGGTGTGAGGCAAGAACATGGTAACCCACAATGTTAAACTTGTAAGAAATTCGATTTTTACTGCTGCACAAGTCATTTTCATTGGCTGAAAGTTGATTTTTCACGTAAAGCTATACATAAAGGCTTAAAATAATTGTACCAAATTAAAATAACGTATTTCTATTTTTGATGCTGCTGTGTGGGTTACCATATTTTATTATTTATACCATAATATTCGCTACCTAAGTGACTCAAGAATAAATCTTTTCACTGAACTCGGTGTAAGAAATGTTTAATTTACAAATTATTTTCCTTTTTAGTGGCAAGCTGATATACTGCTCCTTGTTTCCCGCCATCTTAATTGTTGGTTACCATCTTATGAATCCCAAAATGTTACAATAGGCTTACAATAAGTAAATATTGCTGCCATCTCTGGAGCATAATTTGAAGTCGGACAACATTAAACGACGCGGTATGATTCCTTTCCATCGGGTGCTGAATAACTCAAAAAATAAACATTTGTGGGTTACCATGTTTTTGCCTGACACCCTTCATTTAGACTTTGATGTATTTACATTACACTGAATTGAATTGTTTTATTTAACATTATATAGATTTAATCTGATTTAGTAAAAGGCGATAAATCGGACTGTAATAATTATCGCGGAATCTCGTTACTTCCAACCTGTTACAAAGTATTAAGTAAATATCCTGTCAACACACCTAAGTGTATACGTAGATAAAATAATTGGATATCACCAGTGTGGATTTAGAATAAATAGATCCATGTTGGACCAGATTTTCGCCTTGAGACAAATCTTAAAGAAATGTGTTGGAAAAATGACATATCTTGACATAATTATGTCCATGGAAGCAATGGCTTCAGTTGTTTGCGCTTATAGACATATCCTTAGATAGTGATATCTATGGTGATATAGTTTGTTGACAAAACAAAGGAATAAAAGAAAGGTTATGATTTTACTGTAAGTGATACGAAGGGTTTCATGTGAGAATATTGATGAAACGTAGGATATATCTGTAGTTCGAAGGAACAAATGATTTTAACAGAGAATACATTTCTAACAATGGCGACAGAGGATGAACGATTTTTGAACCTAAGCATATTTTGTGATTAAAGCGGAAGCAAGATTAGATTCCGTGCAGGAGTAAGTTTAATTTTCAATGCATGTTAAGCAATCAGTGTATTAGTTGAGTACGATTACAGTGATTTATTTTAAGCCTGGTTTGAGTACAGTACACAGAATGGATTTTTCAACATTTACGGGTCACTTATCGAAAGGAAGGCTTGAAAGTTTATTTCTATATTTAGTTACTTGCTGCAAGTGGTTCATAAAAAAGTTAAGAACAAAACACTTGAGTGAGAAAGAAGAGCATAAAATATTCCAAGCTACATGGCCCTCGCGTTCTCCGGACTTAAACCCATTGAGCTTTTACGCGCAGGGTCATTCAAGAGTATTGTGTATGCAACTCCAATACCAAATGTGCATGTGTTGCGCCAATGCATTGTTGCCGCGTTGTCATCAAATTATAACTACGCCAATGACATTGAAGCGTGTGGGTAGGGCATTGATGCTTACTTGCGTGTCAATGGATGGCTATTTGGAACATATTTATGATGTTTGTGTGTAACATTGTCCAATAAGATGCCTAGATTTAGACAGTTACGTCTTTTCATTGTTTATGGTCTACTTTAGAGCTTTCTAGCGGCAAAACTACCTAGTTTCGGGCACATGTCACTTTCGTCTTATTTTGTTTCAAGCATGCTGTGCTTACAATATTGCCCAAACTTTTAGGAACGTCCTGTATACGCATGTCTTATCCAAGTACCTCTACTAAACCTAGTTATCTAATTTACTGATACAAGGAAACTACAAGAATAATGCAGAAGCAATTATGGAATACGATGATTGATATAGTTTGAAGTCGGAACTTTGAATGTAACTACGTGTATGAAGTATAACACAGGCCCTTGTTCGTGTCTGATAGTTGCCGTAATAATTAATAACAGATGATTCTAGATAGCAGTAAAAGGACTCTTAATATTTTGAGGGAAATTTCATCTTGATACATGAGTTACAATTTACTTTTAAATATAAACCAAAGTGTACTTATTAAAGTTTATAAAAGCAGTTCATAAAATGATTTTGTTTCCGTCAGACTCTTGCCAAAGTACTTAGGCATGATCAGTCTTAAAGTGCCATCTAGTAATTGGCTATTTCACTACTCGTGATTTCTATAACGAAAATCCTTGCAATGGAAGTCAAGATTGGATAACCCATTCGCGTACAGGAATTTATATTGGTCTATTTATTATATTAATGAATCTAATTACTACAGGAGTGTAGTTAATTAGACTTCATGCTACACGGTCTACATATCCAGTAAATGTGTGGAACCTGAATTTGATTCAGTACGTAAATAGACGTTACAGTATTTCTCTTTTTATGAAGTTTTATGGCAATAGGAAGGATTTGCTATATCTTATTTAACCTTTAATAAGTAATTATTATGGAGTGAAATTACTTTCGAAAAATCAGTTTCCAGAAGTTGAAACAATTATATTTTATTTCTTAAATGATTTACACTAACAAATATATTACCAGATTTGAAACTTTCGAAATGTGACCATGCGGAAGGATTAAGAAAAATTTGAGGAATTCAAAAGCTACATAAACAAACTACTGAAGAGAAATCGTAAATGATAGGCAAGTAATGCCATAGAATTAATAAAAATATAGACTTATCACGCCTACATATTTTTGTCTACGCTAAGGAGCACGTGATTTTGAAGCCTGCCGCTAGATGACTCTGGCGACTATCATTTGCTGCTTCTTTCCAGTAGTGGCCATCAGAGGCACCAAACGGCAGACTTCAAAAGTGCGTGCTTTTAAGCAAAAACTCATTGATTTTAGCGCACACGAAAGTCTATACTATTATTTATTCTATGGTAATACTGAATTAGAGAATGAGAAACTGGTTACGACATCTATTTTACTCAAAATATCGTATATTGAAGAAAACATTTGAGAGTATTAGTGAAAGAAAATAGGAAAAAGAAAGAGTCTGGATTTCTTATTCGAAGTGACCAACATTTTGTACTCTAAATGTGTTTATTTTCCTCGAAATGACAGTGTTTTAGTCCCAAAATGAGTGTAAATTTTCCTCAAAATGACTTAATTTCATGACTGTATAAAAACTTTCTGATGGTTTCTCTTAATAGTGTTCTTTAGATCATTTGATGTGATGTTTCCAACTCGTTTGAGATATGAAAATGTAAATGAGCCACCACAGGCTTTTCAGAAACCTAACCAATATAGTAAATTACAAGCCTTGAGTAATTCATACTAATTAAAGCTAAGAGCTGCACTTCTCCTTTTACAATTTGCTTTTCGTAAAATAATACATGGTATCAGAATCTTCCAACACCATCGTTTGTTCTTGATATTTCTCTATTCTGTAGCTGATTTTCAGTACAAAAGTCCACAGAAACTAGTATCGAGGCTGCACTTGGACTGGGCTCAAAGGGATATTCCTTGAGTTGTTTAAGATGAGGTGAGGGGTTGTAGAATTGTCTCTTGTATTCCCAAGAGACCACTAGGTAGCTGGGATGGTTTCTCGTCGGAATCTCTCTCTCTTTCTCTCTCTGTTCTCTTGCGAAATTTAGGTCGCTCGGGTTGGTTTGGTGAGGGATGGTTATTACCCCAGCAGTGCTGCCCTCTCTCTGCTGGCACGGAATCAGCCACCATGATTTAAACTCGCTCCCACACCCTCACCAGACATCCCGATAGGAGAGAACCTTCTTTCCACCTTAACCCTCAAACACTACCTTCTCTCTCTCTCACACACACACACACACACACTATGTTGGAGAAGAAGATAGTCTTCTTTCTGAGCGTACAACTGGAAGGAATTGTGCTTGAGAAAAAAAATAAAATTCGACCAGTTATAGTCAATAATAAACTTTTTTGAGTTTTCTGGAATAAATGGATGAGATCAATGATTTATACTGGAACAAATCATACGAGATTTATGTAAAAGGTTATTAGTTTCTATTTTGTCCTTATTCTATTTGGTGCAGAACTCATATATTACACACACAGTGAACAGGAAATAAATTGTATTGCGGCAAATGTTGAGACGTTAGCGAATAATACAATATGCCTACAGCATTTAGTGATATGTAGTTCATATATGAACATTTTTTTTTTATTTAATCTTTTCGATTAGATTGACTCCACCTACCTACAGAATCCCTAAGCAGTATCCTGTGATGGTTGTCTTGTTATCATAGGTTCAGAATAAGCGGAGGACAAATCGTAAAATAGTGAATCAACGTTCGTCTTAAAAATACGGTTAAGAGCGAAGATAAAGGATATTTAGAGCAGCCACTTCGTACATGCTTAACTGTAATTGAATTTATGCTACATAACAGATTAGAAGAAGATTTGGCATGAAACCATTCTACTAAAATACTGTGTACAAAAATCTCATCATTTATGGCACCCGAACGGGCTGAGTCAGGTTCCATATTGCTTCGTTACTAGTGCGAAATGCATAGCTGATGAAAGTAGAACTCTGATTGGCTCCTCGAAAACAAAGCGAGCCAATCAGAGGTCTCTTGTTCCTGACTAGGTCTGTAGTTCAAGTATTTGTGGCGCTGCAATCGAATAATCACGTGATTGTCTACTTCGAGTTCCTATGTTGTTTGTGGTCAACAGCGCCTCCAGATTGACAACGATTTATGATCACACAGAACCATATAGATATTCAGCCTATATTCATAAATATGTACGCATTTCTGACTTTCCAGAAGTTTCTCGCTTCAGCGTTAGATGTCTCTGACTTCAGTAGCTTCTTTTCTTAAATGTCTTGATAAATTCAAGCTTATGATTGGTTCTCACTGCCATATTACAGCTAACAAGAAGCGATGCACCAATCACATAATTTGTTTACCAGGATCTTTAAGAAAATAAGCTATTAGGTCAGAGACATCTGCCGGTGAAAGAAGGAAGTTTCTTGAAGCCTGGAAGAAATTCGTACACATTTAATAATACAGACTGACTCTCTGTGTGTCTCTGAACTCTATAAAATTGGCATTTCCTGCCCATACACGACTGCCACTTGTTCATGAATTTCCTTCAGAGTTTAAATTTACAATTTCAAATTTGACGTTCAAAACTATCGTTAAAAACACAGTGGGAAAATTAAGTATGGTGGTCAAAATGCGAAAATTGAATCAATATACGCTATGCCTTTCAGTTATAATATTTTCTGAATATACATATGAGTTTATATTCTAATTTTTATCTTCTTTACCTTCCCTGTATCCTTTTTGTATTATTGATTTAAATCAGTGCATTATTACATAAATTACATTTGTGTTAACTTACTTTAAGTCCACGCGTGCTTTTGAATGTCTGGTTTAGTTGACTTTCAACCAGGACACCAAGGAATGTTTCCGTGTGAGTTACACAGGAAATATAATAAGCTTTTACTATGAGGGTAAATTAATTATCTTGCAGGTGTTTTTTTTGTTCCATCAAAAGAACAATAACTGTTCTTTCTGTACATATAATATTTTCTTTATTTCAATATCTGAACTGACATCATGAGATGTTTTAGAAAATAGCACGCGAGTTATTTGATCTGTTTGTTACGGTTTCTTTGAGTGTTTTGACATCAAAAAAGTTACTTTTTTCCTTTCTGTCTCAAGTTCACAGTAGTTAATGAGTGATATTGAAACCTCCCTTTAAATAATCATGCAAGCTCTGTTTTATTTTCTGGTGAAAAATATTCACTTCTTTTTCTGATCTGTTTTCATGCGATATGCACTCTCCTACACTCATACGAAATAAAATGGAAGTTCGGTAAACAAAATTGAAATCTACTAAAGTGGGGCTTACCAAATGCCTGATTCGAAAGATTCACGCGCCACCTGTTCATCGTTTTGTGTGTATGTTCTTGGAAACTTCAGAAATATTTTACACAGCTAATTAGGCCTGTTAATTTTACTATTTTGCTTTGCGTTCCCCAAGTTGTGTTAACTTTTAACCAGTGCTATAGCAAATATACATAATTTTGGAGTATGTGGTTAAAACGTTGGATGTTAATTAAACCAAATTATTTATTTTAGTGTTATTATTCCGTCACTACACTGTGCTATTTTGAGCGCAATTGCCAAATATATCCTCCACATACCAAAATATTTTCTAACACAAATAAATATCGTATCAAATCGAACTACTGAAAAACGTAACGAAAATATAAACAGTTAACAGTCATCTAAACAGTATTACATTTATGTACTTGTAGTTCGATTTGATACCTACGCTTCGGAATAGTCGAAGGAAAATAACTAAATAACACCCACCTGTGTTATCAGCATAAATCTGGAAGGTAACCCTAAGATTAAATCTGAACTGGATTCAGCTGTGTTAATTGCATAAAGATGAACGGTTGTCCCGAGAGTAAGTCCTAATCGGAGGTCTTTAGCTACCTTCGATAAGGTGATTCAGTAATCTGCAAAAACAGTATCGAATCCATGGCCGGATTTAGGAGAGAGACCCTGGGGGGCATGAGAGAGACCCTGAGGGGACAACTACTTTAAAAGCTATAATTTAAAATGAAATATTTAAAGTCATTCTCAAATGACTGAGGTGCAATGCCCCCTGTGCCCCCCACCCCTATAAATCCGCCCATGATCGAATCAGTAGTAAGAATGGGGAAAAAGTTCCGAAAAATGCATAGTAAAGAAATCAATGCGAATAACGCCTAGAGTAGATACATAACAACAACAACTTAAAAACAGTTACAAACACAAACTACAAAAAGAACAAAAGAGGGCTTATAAATTTCGAAGTGGTAGAGTCAGTATAATTCAACCCCACTAAACACTTCAGAATTGCAGCAGCTTCAAACAGAAGGTTGCATGGTGGAGTCAGTGAATCACAAAAGCTCTATTTAATGACGAAAGTCCTTGCGAAAGAATTTTTGCTATCCATTTGCACCTTGAGAACAACAGACAAAAGTGTTGTGTTAACACCACACAGATTTCTGTGTTCAAACTGTAGCATAGGGCATATGTTAATCAATAGCACCGTATTCTCTGTGAAGAAACCCACACAATTAGTAGTTATCTTTGAGCCGCTGTCCTGTGTTTAAAATAACAGCTGTATGTTTTGCCGTATACAGTGTGTGAACAGCAAGACTTCTTATATTATAAGTCAATTATGATATTAACTAACTAACTAACTCTATGGCTTATGGAACTCGCAAGTTCATCGCCACAGTAACAAACGTTCGCCATTGGATTCTATCCTGGGCAGTATCAAGCCAGTTAGAATTTAAACTATCGGTCTAGAAAACCCCTGATATACCTGTCCGTAGTTAGATGCGCGCAGTGCTGATTACACAGCCGTCACTCGGACGCAGTTCCAACAAACGCGGACAGATGGCGTTGGAGCAGGCTCAGGGCCTGTCACGCCAGTGGTTGGTGTGATTTATATTTAAACTAAGTGTATAATATCTTTAGACATTTATAAATGATTTTCTTTGCAGTTAGGATAAATAGAAATAAATATTACTGTATAAAGAGTATAGTTTACATTTGCGGCATTTAAAATATATATATATATTTTATATAATTTCGCAAAATAATTAGCATGATTAAATGCTAATCAGTTATGTTAGTTCCTCATCCCTGACAAGACTATGTAGCGATTGTGACAAAAATAAAAAGGAATTGCAACAAACTTTTAATAGCGGACGCACTCTTTCAAAGCGACAAAACTTGCAATACTAACCAAATTTGTACAACTGAGATTGACTCAAATATAAATATATATACTTTTTGCCAAGCTTTACCCATGAAAATGTCATTATAAAACTTAAAAGGGACAGAAGTATTGGTAAGATCAAAACGTAAGCTGCTTCCATCTATTGATGGCAAAAGTAAATATACTGTATAATGCTGCCACCTATTCGACGTTTCTGTAAGTATATTTATATACTAAAATGTATTAAATTTGTCCCAATTAAAAAAAAAGAATGCTTATTAGATACATTTATATTGTTTCTTTATAAATAAAGAGTCCATAAATTGATCCACTATTAAAAATATTTTTTTGTAACCTGATATTTTTAATTATTTAGTCAAATATGTATCGTGAGATCTGGATATAAGTTATTACAATAGCAAGTCGTTTAATCAACCCATTCCAAAACTAAAATTATTATTAAAAGTTTTTTTTACAAGTAAAAATTTCTTCGTACTAGTGGTGATGTATCCCTTTCCCGGAAAAAGAAATACAATTATTTTTATAAAATTTTAAAATTTAAAGAAATAAAGAAATGCTGATTTTGAAATTAAGTTTTTTTTTTTCGAGTTCTTTTCCGGGTTTTTGCACTTTAATATTCGAAGTTATCGTGTGGGGATGGCAGCTTTCAAAAATATGTTTCAAATATTTCTGTTTGAAAAAAACAACAACACTATTTTATAGGTTTTTTCATTATCAAAAGCGCTTTATTCAGTTTTCTTATTTTCTAAACAGTTTTTTATTATTTATTTGGTTAATAGAAAAAAATAGAATAATAATTTTGGCAGCTTTTCTTTCCCTTCGAATTTGGAAATTATTGTTTTGGGCAAAAGAATGGTTTATGATTGAAGAATGCATTTGAAAATGATTTTCTGTTTGTCTACTGAGTAATGTATAATAAAACGCAGTCATTGAGTCAAGGTTTAAAAAATGTGCTCCAGAAATAACAACAGTTACGTTTCTCCACAATATCTGTGTTTTTCTTCATACTCTTCCTTCCATCTACCCACATTATATAAAAGATAAGTAAAGTGTGAGAAGATGAGAAGGAAGGTCACAAAAGGGCACTGATATAGAACAAGCTTCATTAAGTGTAGTGATCTTGTGAACACTTTTTTTTAGCCGTGACTCAATGATTACGCTTTGTAGAAAACGAAAAATGTATGAGGGAATTTTTTTTTCACGTTACTGTCTTGAATCATAAACTACACGTTTAAAATTTTTGTGCACTTTGATAGGAATTCTCAGTGAAATTTCGCCGATTTTTATAGTTTTTCATATTGTTTCATTGAAATCTGGCAAAACCCAGAGACATTTTATATGCTGAGATGGATATCTTCTGTTTTCGCTTCTTGGCGCATGTGCAGAATGAGAAAACGGTTTCTTATCGTAGCCGTACATGCAATTCTGATCAAGTGTTTGCTGGCGCCATTTTGATTACACATTTTAGCAGAAATGGGAAACATTCTAAATGAATGGAGATTCCGATGCCTCATTGACAATAGAGTACTGATTAAATTTGGGCGTAAGTCGTGGAAGTAACTTGGTTTACATCTTTGGCGTTCAGGCAACGCATATCTGACACCACACACTGTTTTCATCTAGCGTTCTCTTATAACTGGCATTTTAGTCCAGTCGGTAAGGCTCTAAACTTCTAAGTGAACAACCCGTATTCAAATCTTGCTTCAGCCTTCACTTTTTTACATTCTTTTCTTTAGTTCACAATAGTTTGTGGTGTCCTCAAATTTTGCAACGTTAATTTAACTCACTTCCCGACGTAATACAATGATGAAAATTTGCATAGTGACGTAAATCGGGTCACAATACAATATTATACTGTTACTTTTGTATATTTCTATATATTTATATATTTAAAAAGCATATTTTAATGTTCTTTTTTTTAATATAACCAATAAATACTAGCCTACAACGTTGTGGCGTTTGACTGGTTGCAAAACACTTTAGGATTTCGGTAAAAAAATATTTTTAAAGACATACTTTTCTTAAACAATTCATACTAAATGTAAGAAATAATTTTGTTTATGCATGACTATAAAGAAAAGCATGCGGCACTCTCTCATATAAGACACAATTAGCGCGCCCCATTCTTTTATTTTTAGTTATGCATAAACAAAATTATTTCTTTCTTTTTAGTACGAATTGTTTAATGATTTTTTTTCTTTTGATCCCAGCATTTCTGAAAACTGAGTGGTGTGTGTTTTTATTATAGAAGTTAGTAATGTCCGTGTGGCTATGGTTGCCTACCTTTTTCTAGTAATGTTTTGGATTCATTTTTAACATTGTGTTCACATACAATTCTTGGATTAGATTACAGCTTTCTCAACTGACTTTTCTTGCGTTATAGTCTAATTTGCGACTATCACGCCTCACTCTTTGATGGCTCTATCCGCGAGACAAAGCATATTAAGTCATCACTTCAAAGGAACATTTTGTTCTAAAAAATTAACCTTTAATATATGTCCATCACTTTTGAAACGATCCTCGTATATTTCTTCAGTGCTTCACGAAGACATTCTAAAGTATTGACAGGAAGCACCATTATGTCTCCACTGCGGCTAGGTGCTTCCATTTGACATTTATTTATTTTTTTATAGAACAGTGTTCATTATTATTTGTGTTATAACTCCCATGGCATAGATCTTTCTTCATATTCTTTATCCCTCTTGGAAACCATACTTCAATAATTTTCGTCTTGTTTACTTTGTACGGTTTCCACCTCTTTTGTTCATCCACTTAGTGCTATTTTTTCCTGTTCATTCTTTCCAAAGAAATGGATATAAAAATGTGAAAAGAACTGCTTTCGAAGCAGAACAAAAGAGGAAAATGGAGAACGGAGAAAAGTAATGTAACATTCTCTTTCTCTCTCTCTCTCTCTCTTTCTCTCTCTCTTTTGCTTTCGTTTTCTGCTGTGATCGATGGAGACTGTTGATCCAGACATGATAACTCCATCAACTGCCAAAAACGCCTATCAGATTCTTCAAAAGCGGGGGTGAGGTACGGGGTATAAGCGGGGAAGAGCATCAGAGTTTTCCAACGTTAACGGTTTGTGTGGAATTCTGTTCACACTGGGGTCGTTTTTTATCGAGTTTTGTTCACTCCATTTCTAGTACGTAACGAGGGCTATCTCGACCATCAAAAGGAAGGAAAAAAAATAGCAAGGGAACTTCTATCCTTTCCTTCTCCCCCTCCCCCACACACTCCTTACACAAATGTTGATATTTCCTCAAAGCACAATTGTAAATTTACTCTTCCTTTCCTCCCTCCCACTCATAGAATCTCGCTACATTATTCTTCAAGCTTCCCATCTTCTATTCAAACCATGTACTCAGAAAGGACATTATTTCACAAAAGCTAGTGTTGAGTATATATATAGTACGGAAGTCTTTCTTTTTTAAGAGAAAAAGCAATAGTGAGTTTTAAAATAGAATATATTGGTTCATAAAAGGAAGTTAGAAATATTTCTGAACTATTTTTATTGGTATGGCTTCCCTGGAATTTACCCAAAGAGGAATGAGAGATTGAATCAATTTATCACGAGATTGATTCTGAATGTTTTAATATTGTTCTACGTTCTTGAATTGAAACTAATTTTGATAAGAGAAGTTAATTTTGTTTCAGAATTTAAGATAATTTCAGGATTCCTGATGGACAGACAAAACTATAAGATTAAAGAGAGTCCGGACATTTTTTGACCAAGCTGTTTAAATCACTTCCTAAATATTTTCACATAATATTGGTTTCCGGTAGCTGATTGGAATTCTCCCTGCCTTGTAAATAGTAATCAAAGATCCCGAGTTTCACACCCGGTGAAGACACAAATGATCACGAGTATACTTTCAATTATATTGGGAGTATTTAGAACACCATTTTCATCTGATGGAAAGCAATACCAAACCACCATCGGTTTACCTTGACCATGGAATTTAGGGCCTCCAAGCAGATCTTCAATCATTATCATTATGGATAGAAAATAAACTCTATCGATCCTTTCAAAGCGCCAATGGTGTATATTTTTAGTGTGGAATGGTTCTTACTGCAAAAATATTTAAAATCGCTTTTTCGTTAGAATTTCTTATTTCACGACTATTACAACTTAGTAATGAGTAAAAACTTGAGAAAACTCGATGGAAAATTCCTACAAACGGAAAATTGAACTTTTTTTTTTTTAATTTTGAGGAAATGAAAACAATTCTTCACAAGATACTCAGATTTCAATGTAAGAAATGATCCTTCTTCGCCTTGGTTCATTTGAGTACACAATTGCTATTGAAAACTCTACACTGAGCTGCTATACAGATTAGTTCGTAAAGCAATGGTTTGGCATTTGTGTGGTCCTGGGCTCTATACCAGCGGCGACTATCCTGACTGAGGTTTCTTCTCTCATAATACCAGGCAACTGCCGCGTTGGTATCTTCAACTTAGACCCTTGACTACTCGCATCTTTTTAATTTACTCTATCCCCGTCTAAGCTACAAATACCTAAAGGCTATAAATAAACTCAAATTCAAATTGAAAACTATACAATAATGTTTCTTTCAACTGATTTATGTAAACCACATACAAGAGAGTGAATTATTAAGGATACGCATGGCTGGTTCGTTAGGAAATTTTGTCTTTGCAAGACGTTTTACTATATTTTATTACATAAAATTGTTAAGAAACATTAATAAGTTCAGGGAAAGTATTTTTCCAGCATGGCGGGAGGGAAATTACTCCGGCAGGGTGTAAAACTTATTAAAATATTATCCTAGTTTGGGGAGGAATTTGTATGCTGAGGGAACAACTGATGAAAACAATTTCCCAGTTTGGAAAGGAATTTATATGCTGCGGGAAAATCTGATGAAAATATTGTTGTCTCCAGCAAAACCGAGATCGTAGTAGGTAGTACTATCCCGACAGGAAACCCAACTGCAACGGCAAGGGTTGATACTTTGTGGATTGTCGCGTAGCTCGGCAGACATTAAATGGGGGTTACGAGTACTAAAACAAATGACAATGCAGGAATTCTTTCAAAATGGACGATTTATTAGACTCATGAGTACAAAGACTTGATCGTGGAGGATTGGCAAATAGCCCTCACCGACACATACGTTTGTCAGACAGTAATTCAGAACTCACTCACCCTATGCGTGGACTAGGGACCAGAAGGGACTCAATCCAGGTATCTCCCAAGTAGCGAGTGTGATGGTGATGACCTCGACCTCGGATCTAGCTGACGTGTTAGTCCAACAAGCGATGCACAAACATTGGACAATCTTACAATGAGTGGCTCTGACCAAAGAAGCCCCAGGGTACCCAGTAGCTCTGGGTTGGCAGCAGGGCAGCAGGACCTGGCTGGACTTCGAGAGATTACGAGACGTAGCGGCTTGATGACTCTCTTGTTGACTTGTTGCCTTGTACCCCGAATGGCCTCTGCCCTCGCCATTGAGCTATTCTTGAAGATGGATTTTGCGGAATGTTTTCCGGCATGCCAATGCAGTCCTTCCCGTCTGGCTTGAAAACAGTGGCGTATCGGTACCCTTTTTCGAAGTGAGTCCTCTACTATTCCGTTGTCATCTCATCAACAATATTTTTCCAGTTCGCAGAGGAATTTATATGCTGCGGGAAAAAACTAATGAAAATATTTTCCAGTTTGGGGAGGAATTAGTATGCTGAGGAAAACACTGATGATTTTTTTCCCAGTTTGCGGAGGAATTTATATGCTGTGGGAGGAACTAATGAAAATATTTTCTCAGTTTGAGAAGGAATATATATCCTGGAGGCAGACTTACATATTCCCAAATTTTTAATTTTCCTACCACTGGGAAAATTTGCGCTGCCGTTCAATCTTATTTATTTATTTAGTGAAAACACAACAGGCAATGGTCTAATTATAGTGTTGAGCTTTACAAGGTAGTTGTACCAACTTTATTGACAATGGCATCTCTAATTGTTTTAGGTGACATATAGCATACGTCCAGATCATTGTGAACTGTACAGAGTTTATTATATATAGTACAAATTCTCCAGATTGGTGACCTCATCAAGATATTGGTTCTTGCCTGTTTACAGTGGAAGAGACCAGTATTATTAACGCG
Source organism: Lepisma saccharinum (assembly GCA_022664845.1). NCBI lineage: Eukaryota > Metazoa > Arthropoda > Insecta > Zygentoma > Lepismatidae > Lepisma > Lepisma saccharinum. The sequence continues at coordinate 17,300 of JAGDQP010019268.1, forward strand.
AGTTTTAGATGATGGGACACGAAAGTGTAATGTCGAAACTAAATCCATACAATCTAACTTATTTTGAACATTTTTTTAAAGAAATAACAGATCAGCAATGTTGCGCCTTTGTTCTAAGCTCTGAATATTAAAGTTCTTAATGACTGCATTGTAACTATCATAAGCAGGATAGATTCGAGTTTCTTTAAAAGTCAGGAATTTAAGAAATTTTGATTGGATTTTCTCTAATTGTTGGCAATGTTTCAATTGATATGGATTCCAAATAGAAGAAGCATATTCTACCTTGGAGCGAACATAAGCATAGTAAATTTTTTCTAATGTTGATATATTGTTGAACTTTCTTCCCGTCCTAATTACGAATCCTAGTAACTTCAAGGCTTCATTTGTTATATTTCTAACGTGTATGTTAAAAGTCAATTTCGAGTCAAAACTCACACCAAGATCATTAACTACAATAGGTCTGTTTATTACAATTTTACTAATGGAATAATCAAATTGATGAGTGGTTTTATTTCTATTAAATGATAATACTTTACATTTACTTATGTTGACTCCAAGTTGATTAATAGCACACCAGTTTGCAATATTATCTAAGCTTTGCTGAAGTCTTATAAAGTCTCCGATAGAGTTGACTTTTATATATATTTTGAAGTCATCTGCAAATAACAATTTTTTATTATCAGGCACATAATCAGGAAGGTCACTAACGAATAAGAGGAATAATAAGAGTCCTAGGTTCGAGCCTTGAGGAACTCCTGAAGCGCAGAATATTCAGATGATTTGTATTCTTTATATACAACTGATTGCTTGCGATTTGTTAAGTACGAATAGAGGAGCCTAATCAGAGTGTTTGAGAAGTGATAGTGATTTAATTTTTGCAGTAATATATTTTGATTAACTCTGTCAAATGCTTTCTCAAAGTCAATATAAATCACATCAACTTGTTTGCCATCGAACGAATTTGCTATGTAGTCCGTAACAGCTGCTAAGTTTGTTCCCGTAGATTTCTGAGAAACAAAGCCGTGCTGCTTAGTTGAGATAACTGGTAGAATACGATTACTAATTGCCGGCCGAGCGGTCTGCGGCGGCAGGCCATCGGCTCGAAGGTCCCGGGTACGAGTCCCGGTAGGGGCATGGGTGTGGATTTTAACAGTTAAATTTCTGATAGCATTTTCAACTACCTTTAGTTAAATTTGGTCAATACACAGTGTCCCTATCTTATCATTTCTATTACTAACAGCATCACCATTAAGATTATTATGTGTTTGAGAGGAGGATAGAAAAACTTATAATATTGAGAATAGAGGCAATGACGTAGGTAGTTGAATGTTAACGTAATCCAGCAAAACAACTTCCTAAAATGGATGTTATCTTATTTCTTTTAAAATACTAATATTAATTTGTTCTCCATTCTAAACATTATATTTTTCCAAGAATTCTATAATTCACACTTTCAGTTCACAATTACAGTAGAGGGAAGAAAAGAATTTTGTGACGAGAATGTTTTAAATTTATTTACAACTTGTTTCTGTTTTTCAACCGTACTCTCTTCCTTCGTTTCGTTAACAGACTGAGAAATTTGATTTCATTTTCATCTTCTCCGCTCTCTCTAAATATAATTTTTTTCTCATTTATTGTGTTCTTGGAAGGAGGAGAAAAAAAAACTATATCACTTTATTTAGAAATCTAATTAAATGACGAAGAATGTGTAACAGAGGATGTGAAGGCGCGCCATTCCAGACGAAATAACTCGCTTTAGAATATTCAATGCGGCAACAATAACGAAATGAGCAATTCTAAAGAAAACTAAATGAAGGTTCCATAAATAGAATAAGAGCAAAGAAAAAAAATGAAGTTCATTTTCTTTATTTTTCTGCAAACAGAACGCTAGACAACTAATTAAGTACATTGTAATTCTTTTGGTTCTATTAAATCCACGGTTCACTGTTTCGTAAGTTTTTTTTTAATAATTTGTTTGAATTACCATTCTACGTTTCTAGCTGATATGTATAATGTAAATGCATTTCTAGCTTAAGGAATATCCCTTGAAGAGCACAATTTTAAGGGAAATGCAAGTTATATATTGTAGGTATCATCTCAATATTTGTCTGGTGGAATTGATATAGGGAAATTAACAACGTGATATAAACTACTATGCATTACGTTTACATGTTATTATCTCTAACGGAAGGTAAGTATGTCAAAACTGGCTTCACTTCACCATTACGTTCCTCGCTTCCTATTGAGATCGATCGACCGTAGCTCAGTGATCATAGATTTAGCACTCGAGAGGTCCTGGGTTCAATATCAGCCTGGTTTCAATTTTTCCTCAGTCACACCAGACTAATATCGATATGGTAGCTTCCAATGAGGTTCTGACCGACTCCTTCCCCTATTCCGTCCTAAAGGCTCTAAATAAATTGAAATTTGTCCTACTCAGAAATGCACTGTCATATTTCCGGTGAATACCCTGTACAATGCCAGGCATAAATCAAAATATTGGAAATGAAAGTTAGCAATATGTAATACATCATTTTTCTTAGTAGTTGATTTTGTTCCTAGCTGTTTAGAAACGAATTGAATCGCCTTTGTTTATGGTTAGTAGCCAACTTTGAATCAAGCAGTGATACAGTACAGCAACTTTGGCAGATAGACGATCACAGCCCAGTTTAAATGCCCCATCCTGGCCATTAACCATATGTGACTGAGGATAAACCTTGAAAAAATAAAAATATCGGGATCGGCGGCAGCTGCAATCGCTCTCAGGACTTTCCAATTGCTAAGGCCTACTAACTGAGCTACGGTTGCTCTTTGTACAGAAACGAGAATCAACATTTGATATGAAGAAAGCTGTCAGAGTACTAACATGTAAGTTTCTTCTCTACCATTAACCTGTCCCTGTAATATACAAAATGCAGTGTTCACGCAGGAATATTTGAAATATGAATGCACACGTAAACTACATTATCTACATATAAGCTTTCTTTCGTTTCTCTTCCCTTCCACGACTACAGAAAGTAAAGGTGAAAGCAACCTGATTATCTGATACACCAGAACAATGGTTCGCATTCGATACGAATATAAAATCAGTCGTTCGAATATATGCGCTACGTATATGTGTGTTTGTGTCAATGCATGCGACAGTACATTCTTTCTGTTTGTGTGCGTAAGTCACAATGCCTTCTGGGAAGAAAGCATTATGCGAAAACCTCCTCTAGGGATCCGTACTTCTTGAAAGACGAAGATTCAAGGTTCCTGGGAACAAAGCTCTTCAGTTGAACTCCAAAATCTACTGAAAGAGAAGTAAAGCAAGAGGAAATAAGAAGAAAAAGAACATAAAGAAATATACTTCCTTTCTCTTTCTCCATGTTCTCTTCGAATTTCTACTTTGGCACCCCGCGCCAAGTTCTTTTTTTACTTTCTTTCTTAGATATCCCAGAATGAAACCATTACATATCTTCCCCCCGCCGGTAAAGAATTTTTTTTTTCTCAGCAGTTTGGTCCAAAGGTTTTCTTGTAGCTGAAGCTTGCGACGAAGAATTTATGTTTGTAAATCCTCTAGCAAAACTTCACTGTATTTCTTCTCTTCTGCTGTGGTGTTCTTCTTGTATCTCTTTTGTTATTCCGTTTTTCTTTCGGTATCTTTCCATCGTCTTCTTTACCCCCTTTTATCCCAGTAGATGAAAGAAGAAAATGGTTGTTACATTCAAAATATTCTTATGGTTAGGTTTTTTCTCCACCAGAAATACTGTTTTATTCTTCCATTTTAACTCAACTAATATAAAACTTGGGGTGTTGTGAAGCGTTACATGAGGAGAAAATTTCCTTCGAGCAATCTGAAGTTACTTGAAGGTAAATAGAGGTGGTATTATTAAAGTCTGGTTCTTTATGCGTAAATTATAAGCAGTAACATCTACCGACAAGAGAAGGAAGTGTTTCCGTTTCTGTATATAATTAAGGTACTGTGTAGTATTTTGTACGCTACATGGATATCTTATAAACACAAAGAAAGTATATGTTTTGGTATTTCATATCTTGTTAGACGAAATTGCAAGGAGAAAATGTGGTTTTTATTACATTTCAGTTTATTATTTCGTACTTGTATTTATTTAAAAGTTTTGCGCACGTATATATATATATGAAAAGTAATCATCATATTGACTTGAAAAGAAACTTGTTTACTTGGTTGGGGTGGTAAACAGATTGGTCTTCTTCAGAAGCTTATATCTATATGTTGTGATCCTCTTCGTATCAAGTATTGAATTTCTGGTAACACAGCAACAGCTGTTTTATTAATGTTTGTTTTGTTGCTATGGAGTTAATATAGTTGTGATTTTGGTCCTTATTTAATGCAGATATGATTTTTCATTGCATATGTTATGTCGAACTTAGCGGCAATGCCTCAATCACAAACATTGCTTAAAAGGGTGTATGGTACTGCTTCGATTACGTCATTATATGTTGAGATATGACGTCATTTGTGTTTCTTCTAAGGAACTTTTTTTTTCTTGTTTTCATGTAAATAATGACCTTCAGAAGCTTGCGCCATGATTCCATGAACACATTTTATATAATTGATCTAAGGTAGCCTTTCTGATCCGACGATCCCCTTTTCACAATTTCTTCTATCCGGTGACACACATGAATAATTTTATCGTTTATAATAAGCGTTTTCGTGTCTCTTTGCATGAAATACCATATATTGTCGACTTACAAGTGAAACACACCAAGTCAAAAAATATAGTTTTGAAATAATGAAGGAAAACGAACTTGTTACAAGTAAAACACACCATGTTAAAAACATAGTTTTGAAATAACGAAGGAAAACGAACTTGTTACAAGTAAAACACACCAAGTCAAAAAACATAGTTTTGAAATAACGAAGGAAAACGAACTTGTTACAAGTGAAACACACCAAGTCAAAAACATAGTTTTGAAATAACGAAGGAAAACGAACTTGTTACAAGTAAAACACACCAAGACAAAAAGAAACATAGTTTTGAAATAACGAAGGAAAACGAACTTGTATTTTTGTAACGTGTAAATAATACTGTAAAAATAAATGTCAGGATGATATGTCCATGTCTTTCTTATTTACATCATTTATCTATTAAATATACAAGATTATTTTTATGATAGCCTATTTATATACTGCTATGACAAATAAAAATATACGTGACTTGGTGGCTTTTACGTGTACAAAAACAGCAGCACAAGTAATATAGCATTTGCTTTTAAGTTACTACATTTTTAAGCTATCTTTTCCATGACTTTGTTCAGTCACACCAGCCAAATGCCGGGATGGTACTTTCAACTTTGGGCCTGGCCAACGCTTTCTCGCATTCCTTCCCCTCCCCTATGCCGGCCTGAACCTTAGATGCCTGAAGGCCATAAATAAAATTGAACATTCTAAGCAATCTTACATTATTAAGAGAAATATTGACATTTTTTTTTATTATCCCATTTCTTCAGCACCGAAGAATAACATCATGACAATATTCAAGTTGCAATAACCAGTATGATCAGTTCACTTTATATTCATCTTCGTCTGATGTGACTGGTGCCATACCTTTTGCGTTTTAGATGAGAGCAGCTTTTCATACTACTTATGAAGAAGTCAATGTGTAACCTGTTTTTGGGACATCTTTGCAAAATCATTCTTTCTGGCCTGTCAAATAATAAGTTGTTTCTTGCACAGCTTTCTAATAACACTTGTTTATAGAATGAATGTTTATTGTTTAGTATTGTCCGCTATAGTCACAGGGTTTCCGCTAGGATTTTCAGTTTGGGGGGACCGTAAAGTCAAAATTGGGAGGGTGTAAGTGGAGTTTTGCACGGTTTCTATCGATTTTTCCTAGCAAAGATTTTAAAGTTGTTGTTTTTTTAATGATATTTTTGGGGGTGACACCCCCACAATGGGGGTTTGGCGGAATCACTGTATACTTATAACTGTACTAACGGTTCCTGGTTTATTTTTTTGTACTTCAATCGTTTATTTTTCAGCCACTGTGCTATTTCTTTCCTCGTACATCTTGCTATTGCTTACTGTATTCATATTTTAGTTCTTTCTGGTGCTTTTATTTTCTTATGTGCACTCAAGATGTCAATATATTTGCTTGCTGTTT
>JAGDQP010019268.1:23434-35123 GCA_022664845.1 Lepisma saccharinum
TATTTTCTTATGTGCACTCAAGATGTCAATATATTTGCTTGCTGTTTCGATAGCACTATGTGTAAAATCAAAATCCGTAAATACGTGTGAACTTTCCAAATGTTTTAGTTCAATAATTTCAAGTCTTGGATAATTGATAAGAATCTCTCCATGTAGATATTCCGGTTTCGTTCCCCGCAAGAAAATATTGAAAGGCGCTCTGTATTCATGGTAGAGAATCTATGTAAAATCCGAAACTGGTACGTATCTCGCAGCTTCTCGATATAGATCTCGAGTAACAATTATCACAACTTAAAACATCTGTTTTCTCATGGAAACTTCGATATTGTGGCCATTTTTTTAAATATATTTTGCACGCATTTTAGTACCTTTCATAGCTACAATAAGGCATTTTCATTTCTCTATGGTAGAAGCATTACCAAACATTTTCCATTACAAACAGTAATTACAATCTATTAGTAATAGAATTTTAATCTAATATTTTCGTTGTGCACATTTAGCAACACTGCTCCCATCTATTGAGCATAAAAGTAATTAATTAACGCAAGAAAATATATGGAAATCAACATTCAGGCGTGATTCCAGAAGCATGATGACTTAACTGGAAACACATTTGAATTTTATTTTATTGCCTTTAGGCATCTAAGGCTCAGGCCGTAACTGGAAACACATATATGAAAGCTAGTACCATACCTTCCACTTGTAGATTTATGAACTGTAGTGTAGACATCAGATACAGGCATAACTGACCCAAATAATACGAGATAATTGGTAAATTACTTGATGTATTCAAAAACATCCTTCTGGCATCGATAGGGAGTGATTTCTTCTTGAATTGAAATTGTAATCGTTACAATTATGAGTTCATAGTCTTGTTAATAATGAGACCTTTTCCTTTATTGGATCACCGTGTAACCATATACTATATCTAAAAAAAAATATCATTTTATACTGATAATACCACAGAATGAATGGAAATGCTATAATTTAAATTCAAGGCAATTGAAAGAAAATAAGAGAAAAAGGTAATGAAACCAAAAAATGGAAAGAAATAGATATATAACAATAGAATCTTCTTTTCTCTTCCTTTTGACTCTTTCTTCTTATTGCTTTTACAATTCAATCAATAAATTGTATGGAAATTGGTTACCATAGCAACGCTTTTGAGAAGAAAACTATCGAGTTTCTTCGGAAGAAAAGTAAACAGCGATTTGTTGTTTCTGATTTATAAATTGGTTCATCTAAAAAAGAAAAGGGCAAAGAAGAAAGAAATTTCTAGTAATATTTTATACACTTAGATATTTTTCCATCTAGATTTTTAAAAAGCCTTCGATGTTGTTAATACATGTTGCATCGTAAGACAAAGTGTTTCTTTAATGTCGTAACATACAGCTTCGTTGCTTTTGTCTTGTCTCTGTTGTACGTAGGGAAGCTCTTTCCAAACTATTTTCATATGAAGACACACTGCCATACTCACACAACACAATAAATATCATTCAAAAATAATTACACTAGACAGTAAAAAATGGTTTCTTAAAATAGAGAAAAAAAGTTTTTATCTCTGCACCGAAAAATAATTTTCTTAAAAATGAGAAAAGAGCATTCTCATTTAATTGAAAATGAGAGATTACTTATCTTATTTTTAAACAGATATGCTCTCATTTTAAATTAAATGAGAATGCTCTTTTCTCATTTCTAAGAAAATTATTTTTCGGTGCAGAGATAAAAACTTTTTTTTTTTTTAATTTTAAGTAACCGTTTTATACCGTGTAGCATTATTCTTTTGTATAGATAGATTTTCGGGAACGAGATATTCGCAAAATATAAACAGAAGCTCTACTTTCCTATTTAAGTGGGTCGAAAGATTTGTAGTACTGAAAGCAAATTTGCGCTTTCAACTGAATACTGGTGACAATAGTATGAATTTTCTTGATACGGGAAATGACTTATTACGATTCATGTTACCACGGAAGAGTAAACTGGTTAAAATGTTTCCTGGGTTTTGAGTCATGTCAATTGGTTAGCAATTACCGACCACGTTTTAAGCACTGTGATCCCTGGACTCATGTTTATTTATTTGCTTTCCCTCCAACAGGGATTCACAGTCCCAATTACAAGAGTTTCATACAATGTTTTTGACACAGTTGTAACACACAATTGAGGATAAACTGCTTCTACGAGAAGATAAATTTAACTAACAATTCAATATCAACTCAAAGCATAATTAGGACTTTGCATACAAATATTTTGCATATTTGTTACATTTAAAGACATGGTATTTAGTTGCGGTATGAAAATCTTTCGTTTGCATATGAAATAAGTGTTATGATTGGTTATAACGTTAAAAGTTCTCTATGAAACTGATTTGGAGAGTAAATCAGTTTTACGTTTTCTGCAGTAAAGCTGTTCAGAGCTTCTCAAAGTGGTTTATTTCCTTAATATTTAGAACTCAGAGGAACTTGATACTGATGCTTCAATTGTACGCTTATGATTTCCTAGATTTTTCATTTATGGCCTCTAGGCATCTAAGGCTCAAGCCGGAATAGGGGAGAGGGAAGGATTCGGGAAGGTGTCGGCCAGAGCCTAAGTTGAAGGTGCAATTCTGGTATTTGCCTGGTGTGACTGAGGGAAAACCCTAGAAAAACCTCAGTCAGAGTGGTCGCCCGCTGAGATCGAACCCAGGACCTCCCTACTAGGCCGACACTATACCACTGAGCTCTCTCTATGGGTGAAATGTGTGTCTTACGTTTGTGTGTTCTTGATTAATGGTGTAGTCTAGATATTTCGTAAATATTAGTAATGAAATTTGCATAATACCAAGATCTTTCACTGCGTTTGCTCTATTGATGGCTTTATTTTTCATCTTAATTGATATGTGTACAGCACGTCTTTCGTTTGGAGTACGTCACAGCAGAACATTTCCTGATATTGGCCGAATGGTCTTTGTTTATACACTATTACTTACATCTTCTTGCAGTTCATTAATGTCATTTATAGAACATACTGATTTACACGTTTTCAAATTATCCGCAAAGAATAATTTATTTGATTTTAATTCGGGGTGTTTTTTTGTGTAGTTGGGTGATTTGCGCTTAATTATACATTCGATTTGCGCTACTGCTGCTCTCTGGTCAGTTGTACAATATAGAATATAAATACGAAGCAATACAGATACAACGGGTGCACACTCAACGAATTAGGAAACACTAGTAGCTGACGTTTGAAGCACAGAGAGAGTAGTGCTTGAAACGTGGGTGATTACTAATAATTCGACACGACTGGAAGTCCAGAAACGTCGGTGATTACTAACCATTTGACACTACTGGAAGCCCAGAAACGTCGGTGATTACTAGCCAATTGATACGACTGGTAGTCCAGAAACCGGTGCTGAAACCTGGTCACTTTTGGTGACCAGTCCTGTCCCGAATATTAGTGTCCCGGAGACCCGGTTCGAAATTTGGCCCGAATGACCTGATTGACACGGTCTCTGAACTTAATGAACTGAGATTTTTGGCTTCGATTTGTCGTGCTCTGGGGATAGCACCGGTCCCGGTCACCCCTGAAAGAAACACTTCAAACGCAAGGAAATAATTACGATCTCTGCTTTGCTTTCCGTCTCGCCGGGTTGAAATCGACTCACCGGATGAGGCCGGGTCACAAGCCCAGGCTCGGTGACTTGGTCCAAAATTCGACCTGAAAAATCGGGACTCGTTTCAGCTCTGCCAGAAACTTCAATGATTACTAACCATTTGACATGACTGGAAGTCCACAAACGTCGTTGATTACTAACAATTGTACACGACTGGAAGTCCAGAAGCATCGATGATTACTAACCATGTGACACGATTGGAAGTCCAGAAACGTCGGTGATTACTAACCATTTTTTAAATGACTGGGAGTTCATAAGCGTCGGAGATTACTAAACCATTTGACATGACTGGAAGTCTAGAAACGCCGGTGATTACTAACCATGTGACACGACTGGAAGTTCAGAAACGTCGATGATTACTAACCATTTGACATGACTGGAGATTCAGAAACATTTTATTCGACTCGTATTTTTATATTCTTATTTTTCTTTCAAAGGAAAACTGACCTAGCATTTATTTACAGCTTTTAGGCAATTGAAAAGTAACTTTGTTACAAACGTTGGTTTTAGCTATCCTTCGCCTTTGCATGATTGGATCTCACGTTGATCTGTGTGTAGTTCAATGTACTAAGACAGCTGATACGGCTAGTTCTTACGCGACACCTTCACATATAAATGGTTCTATTGGGAGAAAGAAACTAAAGGGTATATTCCAAAATTGTAGAAAGAAACCGCTAGAGGTTTATTTTCTTTAGGGCTAGGGAAAGTGATACTTCAAGTGGGCCCTACAGATTTTTGGATAGGGCCATTAAATGTCACTTCTCGAGTACACCCATAAGCACTTCAGACAACACCTTCAGCTAAGAAAGAGCATATCTTACACATATCGAATGTTACAGAATTCTATTGGTAATGTTCTTAGTTGGATTCGATTTCTTACGATCGTAAATATGTTATATATATGTTTATATATATAAATCATGAACGATTTTGCGAGTTACTTTATATCCAATATGATCAATATTTTATGTTAAAATGGGATGTAACTGTGTCGTCAGTGTTCCCAACTTGATATATTTTTAATGACCATTCGTCAGTTTATTATATATGTTGTGCCTCTTAGTAAAGTTAATCATAATATGTGAAATACAAAATGCAGTGTTACCAACTATAAAATAATATACAAGGCTAAACATTAAAACGACAATTTTCAGCATTTCAGTTTGTATTATTGTTGACAAACAACTGATAATTCCTTAAGAGGTACAGAGGCAAATAAGTGTTTAGGAACGCTGTAGAAATAAATTACTTAATCGACAGTGTTAGTTGTGTGTTCAATTAGCGTAATTAATGTGTACAGAAAGGTTGAAAAGTTTATAAGATATTTCTGTTGGTTTTAAACCCTTTTTTGGACACAAAGTTTCTCAGGATTAATCTTAAAACACTATTTCTACGCATTTTTGTTTACAGACAAACTCATTCACTGTTGCATTGAACATATATAACGAGAAAAGTGAAATCTTTATTGTTATATATATATATATATATATATATATATAACTCCTCCCTTCGGGGAGAGGCCTCATCCACTAGTGGATTGAATATGGCTGTGATTTATTATTATTATATATATATACGTATATCTCAGAGGCCTAACCTATTTGTTTAAATAGGTGTTCATCATGATTAGCAAACGTTGTATCCTCGCTCTTGCCAATGCATTTTAGTAGGCTAACAAAACTGGTTACTGATAAAGTGTATGTGGAAAACAATTGTACACTCAATGACAAAAGTTTCTTTATAATTTGTAAAATTTAATTTGGGAGTAACTTTGGATTTGATGGACGGATTTAAATGCAATTTTCAGTTAATTAAAGAGAGTGTAATTTGCTGTGAGTTACAGGAGCCAGGACATAAATCGGTCCAGCCATTCAGAAGTCATTTGGAAAATAAATGTTAACGAAGGTAAAGAAATTTTTGTCACTGAGTGTACAATAAAAATGTTGAAATAGTTGTTGGGATTAAAAAAGCATACAATGTGACAGGTTGACTCATTTAATGTTAAAAAATTACACTTTCTCATACGGGTACTTTTCTGGTATATTTAACTTTCTTAAACCCACGGTTCGGAAAAGTTCGGATGTGGATTCGAACTAAAAAACAAAAGTTTGGAATAGTTCGGAACATGAAGGTTAATTTTGATTTTACGCTATATATTTTTAACTTCCATTTTCTACAGGGTTTTTGTAAAAATGATAATAATAAATCCAAGCGTTAACTCATTAGACGGAAGCAAATAAAACGTTCCTTTGTACAAAATTTCGAAATGTGTGTAGTTTCGGAACGACCCAAAGTGTGACGCAAGATCGTCACAAATTACGTAACACCTCGGTAAGTAATGACGTCAGACGTGTCGGTTTAGCCAATCACAATCGAAGTTGTTTGCAATGCTTGTATCTGAGCACCGTTTATGATTGAGGAGGCCAGCATACAGGAGTTTTTCCATGTAAAATTGAGTGAATTTTTATTAGTGTCCTAAACGAGTTGGTGAGCTGCTAAAGAATTGACTTACAGTTTTCGCTAAGGGGGACCTTCATCTTAGGCCCTGGGGGACAAACTTGCTCGTACCCTATCTCGGCTTGAACTATAGATGCCCAAAGGCTATAAATAAGTTTAATTCAATTGTTATTGTTTGTATGTTTTTATTTAAATGTTAAGTATCCGGCCTAATTTCTTTCTTCCTTTTCTTTCTTGCAGTGCCGAAGATAGAAATTATCGGACAGTCAGACATCTACGTTAAAACAGGGAGTACGGTGTATCTGAAATGTAAAATTACCCAAAGTTTAGAAGAGCCGGCCTACATTTTCTGGTATCATGACAACGAGAGAGTCCTTAACTACGACAAGAAAATAAAGGATATTAAAGTAGACAGGGTGGACTCAGATACTACAATGAGTACACTGGTTATCTACAACGCAAGACGGGAGGACTCGGGAAATTATACCTGCAGTCCTTCCAATTTGGACTCAGCCCATGCCACATTGCATGTTTTGAACGGTAAGTAATTATCATTACATGTTCTTTGTTTTTGCTTCGTACTAAGGTACAGCGAGCCAGAATGATCTACCTAAATTTTGAAATTGGTTTAAAGTGTTTGTTATAAGTGAAATGGCATTCTGATATGCGTGGTCAAAAGATATGCGTATTTAGAAACTAACCCTGAACATATCGATGAAATATTTTGATTAATAATGGCGTGGGAAGTTTTTTTTAAAAACAATTGGTACGTTTAGGCTATATTGGATGACAGGGTAGAGCGTAATACCAGTATAGTGATATAGTATAATAATACCAGGGTAATAATTAGAGCGTAATACCAGTATAGTGTTCCTCGTCTTACATATACCTTATGTAATATGGTATTTTGATGCAGTGGTTGCAGTACATCTAGCTATATCTCGAATTATATAATACATAAAACTACCACGAGGTGACTCTCACTTAAATGTTTGTATTTTTACTGAACTGGAGTTGTAACTAAAGTGCTTTCTACGGCCGAAACTAAAAACAATATGTGGGTAATAAGTATTTCTGCGATACCCAAGTTATTAGTCCTATCCGAACAGAAAATATTACAAACCATATTAGAACTAAGATTCGTCCAAAAATAACACATGACAAACTAAATATAAATCTGTACATATCGGTAGGTTTGAACTGATAATATTAAAATCAATTTTTCCTCTGATGAGTATTGTAAATTCACACTTTATCTAGAGAACACCATTCTCATATTGCTAAATTTTTCCGACATAATCTTCTTACATAGTAAAAAATGGTTTCCTAAAAATTGAGAATAGAGTTGTTAGCTCCAATAGCTGGTTACGAAGTCAAGGCACCCCATTCGTAACCAGCTATTGGAGCTGGGACAGTGTTAAGGTGTGAGGAGTAGTCTATATACACAGAGAATTGACGTGCCGTGGTGGTGTAATGGATAGAATACCCAGCCGGCAACTGGGAAATGCCAATCGTTTGTACTGATTAAGAAGTAAGGTGCATCTTAATTATTAAAGTCAAATTGTTATTCTGATTGACTAGACTTATATCATAAAATTTCTTTAGTTTTACCATTGCAAGTTGCTCAAAACTAGCCAGATGACTTTACCTCCGCTAAGATATCTTGGCAAAATAACAGAAGCAATGGAATACTGACGCAGAAAAGTTTCCAATTTAATTAAGGAGTATTTCCAGTAGACAATGCACAATAACAGACCAGTTACATAGTTCACTTCCTCTTGTAACCCTTAAATGTATGTTTGCACTTCAACAACGATGCATTTTTTTCTTACATACAACACTATTGAACTGTAGTGTTTAGAAATATTGCAGGTGAGAGAAACTTACACCTAAAAGGGTAAATAGTTTAAGACTTCTTTCTTTTGTGAAAAGCAATGTAGAAAGAAGAATTACAGTGTTTCAAGTACTAGGCTATATTTCAAGTGGGAATTGCCTGTACGAATACAATGATGAAAATGGATTATTTTCATCTTGACAAAAAAAATGGTAGTTTTTGATAGAAGCTACCGAAATTAGGACGGAATCATTACAAATATAGTAACAGGAGTTGTAATATCTCGACGAATAATGACATACACCGTGTCTGTTTCGCAAATGATGGTTGTATCCAAAGATTGTATTTAAGCAATAATTACGACTTGGGAAATTCCCTCAAAGCATTTAATGGCGATGGAATTAATGATGAGAGGTAAAATATTATATGATTGTCCTAATAGCATGCACTCCCACTCATAAACTTTGAAGTTGTATTATAAAAATAGGAAAATACTTTCAACATACCGTCTTGAAGTAGAAATCATATGCGTGTCAGGTTGATAAGAAAGTACTGACACATACAAAGAGCAAAGAGTTAGAAATCATCGAACACCAGTGTGCGAATTAGTGGGGGGATGCCCGGGATTCCTCCCGCCCCTGGCAAATAAATTTCTCACCCTGACAAATTTATTTCGTCCCTGCCAGGGATAAATTTATGAAGTAGCTTAAAGTGAATGTTTTAGTATGATTGGTTTGATTTAGTAACCCCTATTGGGAAATGGGACTGCATGTCTTCCCTCCTCTATGTCTCTGTCTGTCTGTCTGTCTCTCTCTCTAGGTCATCTGATCGAGATATGTGGAAAGGAAAGGGGCAGTGGATAGAAAATGGCTGGATATATAAATAGGTTGTCTGTTGAAATCCCTGCGTTATGTTTTATCCCCACCTCCTGGCTAAAAAGTTTAATTCGCACACTGTCGAACACGATTTAATCAAGAAGGCAAGGCATGTGATGAAAACTTCCAATGATTTGCTAAACTCGTAGATACCATCACGGTAAAATGTAAACGGTTTGAATTCATGAAAGTCAGATATGGATCCGGCACTTGTTCCGTATCAGCAAATGTTTTCCCAGTCAGGATAGTGGACAGGTACCTCGACAATTTAGTAATAAGTGATGAATTCTGGGCCACCTGAATTCTGGGATAAGATGATGAATTCTGGGATAAGGTTATTTGACAGAAAAAAAGTCCAAGTATTTCATAGTTAATAAGTATGAATAGTCCACAAATAAGTATTAAAAAAACTTCCCATTAAAACAACGTCTTGCTTTGTTGTTCGCAATCTTGTAAGGTTGTCATGTATTGCGAGGAGCTTCTTTCATGTAATTAAACAATAAATTCGTGCATATACTGTCATCAACTGGATCGCCTACCTTTACAAGAAAAGGACACAGAATTAGTAAAATTGAGAGGTCTAATTCTGTATCAGGACAATACGAAAAACAGTGAGTCAATTGTTTGATCACCTTCCAAGCTCTGCAATCATGGTTCTATAAGACAATAATTTCTTTTGAAGTCCACCTTACTGATTGGTTAAATATTTGTTGATGCAGATAGTCATTTCTGACTTCTTTCAGACCCAAGAAACACCAACATTTTATCCTGGCATTAACTACGAGCTTGCAAATCCCATGAAAACATGTTGTTTTATCCTGACGGTATCTACGAGCTTACCAATCGCATGAAAATATGTTATTTTACCCTGATGGTATCTACGAGCTTACCAATCTGATGAAAATATGTTATTTTTACTTGACGGTATCCACGAGCTTGCCAATCGCATGAAAATATGTTGTATTATCCTGACGGTATCCACGAGCTTACCAATCTTATGAAAATATGTTGTTTTTACTTGACGGTATCCACGAGCTTGCCAATCGCATGAAAATATGTTGTATTATCCTGACGGTATCCACGAGCTTACCAATCTGATGAAAATATGTTGTTTTTACTTGACGGTATCCACGAGCTTACCAATCTTATGAAAATATGTTGTATTATCAAATGGTGAATACTTTCTTTATTAAAACGTGTTGATAGTTTCTGTTTGATTCCTGTGCGGTTTCTGCCAGTACTTTCTTTCCAGCCTGGTACGATATAACTGTACTTACTGCACAAGAATCAGGAAGACAGGTAGAAGACTGGAGTAGCAGATGAAGAACCTTATTTTCACGTATTATCATAAACGCGGGAAATTGTCTTTGGATTTATTTCCATTAACAAAAATAGGCACTAATATAGGTCTCTTGTAAAACTGAAGTGGAACAAAGTAAGCTTTGGTTAAACGGAGGATACCTTTACATGCTAACATTTTTTTATGTTTCGTTAAAGGTACTATATCAATGTGTATGCAGAGGAGAATTCAAGTACCTGAAAATAGTATTAGAAACAAAAATAGCTTCATTTAAGCTATGCTTACCAGGATAGTGTAATAAGGCGATTTTTCGTCCATATGGAATCCCTCAAAATGCGTGCGAACTGTGTTATTTTCTCTCTCTTAATGCTTCGGCGCTGAGAATTAAAAATGTGTTATATATAAAAGAATGAGATAGAAATCTGGATTAATTTATTTCAATGTACGAAACTGCAATTTCGAGGGGGGGAAATGAGAGCAGAATAGTAAGAGAAATTGCCACTACAAACCCGTTCTAGTACTGTCCTTGCTAATACATTTCGCAAAATGGCTCAAAGGGACGACGTCAGAAGCGAGGGGAAATTGGGATGGCATACTTGGTTCTGTGGTCGGGGATATGGAAAAGGAGGTTAACTGGAGGATTCAAATTGGGGTGGGCACGGTCGCAGAGACGACGCCTGTGATGGTGTGTGTATGTATATGTGCAAGTGTGTGACTGTGAAAATGTGTGTGTGTGCATGGAAGTGAAACTAGACTAATTCAACTTCTCCGCAGGAACTTGCGATATCTTTAATTGGGTCGAGCTGTTAGATGGTTCCAGAGAGAGTGGGGAGGAGAAGTGGGATGCTGAGGGGACGTGTGACTTCCTGCAAGCAAATTATCCAGCTGTTAATGTATAGGAAGATCCCAACTTACCGCTAAGGAATACAGATGAAATGGTTTCGAGATTGTGTTACCTCTTGCTTTGCATAGTTGTAAAAATGTGTAAAGTAAACATTTTCAGGACTATTTTAGAACTTAAAATAACCCTAAAAATAGGAATTACTTTATGCAGTGTTGCATCAAGTATAGGTACTACCTCCCATTATAATCAAGTATAGTTTATCTAAATTATTTCACTATTTAAGAGGAAAAGCTTAAAGTTTTCTTGTAGAATTTTCGTCCCAAATCTGTGATCGAAACGAAATGTTTCCAAGCTCACCAATAAGACCAGATCTCGTGAAACATGTTTCCCGTAATATTTAACACACAACATTAGGTGTATTGTATGGTAAATGTATTGCACCGTGTAACTATTTATGATGTTCATTGAGTTTTTTTATTTATTTATGAAAATTAAAAAATGATAATGATGTAACACTACTTTGTCAGATATTTTTGTTTCTAAGTTTTTTTTTTAGTTTTTTTTGTACTAGATTATGTTAAGGTTAAAAAATCATCTTACGGATAAAATTGGCAACGTTGTACGATGTATATCTATCTATATCGGTAAGCACAACATCCGATTCGTTTACGGAGCGGCTGTAGCTAACAAGGGAAGGTCCCACAAGTTGTCGCTCAAATCTGATTGCCAC
>JAGDQP010019269.1:0-18109 GCA_022664845.1 Lepisma saccharinum
TGCGTTAAATGACACACTTTGTGTTCTGTGTGGACTTGACCTGACAATTTAAGGCTGAACGAAAATCAAACTATCACTGATCATATTATTAGTAACAGAGCCAGAGGGACACCACGTGTATCCCCTTCTGATCCTTCGTCGAATTTTTCTTCGCACTTTAAAAAACTGCAAAAATGAAAGACCTTTGGCCAATCTTTTTACCAAGAATGGTCACCATTTTGGTGCAAAGACATTTTTTTAGGGGAAACATCGCTATAAATCTTATTTAGATTATAGGGGATAATAAAATGTAGTCCTGAATGTGTGCACATGGTGGTGGTGGTGGGGGGGGGGGAGCATATAAAATAATTGTGAAATATATGTCTTTGATCATTTTTCGACCAAAAAATGGTCGTTATTTTAGCCTAAGGCCAGTTTAGTTTTGGGGGATTATCGCTATAAATTTTATTTAGACCATAAAGAATAAGAAAAAATTAGTCCCGACGGATCAGGTGAGGTCCTTCGAGCTCCCCGACTATATGGATTTTGTTGAAATTGTAGAATATGTATACCTAACAGACAGTATACCTCAGTTGACAGAGCGTTGACTTTATATGCAGGAAGGTCCTGGATTCGACCATAGCGTCCGGATATCCTGACAGAATCTTTCATGGTTTTTCATCAGACACACGAGGCTAACCCACTGGTAATATCTTCGAGACTATCCCCTGGCCTACTTTCTTCCCACATTTTCCATTCGTATCGCAGTCTGAGCCATAGATTCCAAACGCCAGTGTGTTATTTGACACAGAGAGGTGGATGAGGGGATTAATGCCCAAGTAAACCCGCGCCTATTGAAGTACTGCGAGAATACATTGATTTTTCCTCATTACAATAAAATGGGTAAATGAGGTACAAGGGAAAATACATGAGGTACCAGGGAATTGCCCCCTTTTCCCAGCCTACAAATAACGCCTTGCTAAAACCTATAAATTACATTTTATAGACTGTAGCTAAACACTTGCATATTTCTGAAGATTTTCCACCATAGAATATATTGCAGAAGAATAAGATTTTGGATTTTTCACATTTGAATTTTATTTATAGCTTTAGGCATCGACTGGTCACATGCACACTCCATTTAGTGTCTGATACTATGTAATGGTCGTGTAGACTCTGAAATTACATTCAGCAACTCTCTGTAGAGGCGTACATTATACAGTTGCTGAAATAACTGTTACAGATCGTGTTGCTCGGCATGGAAGCGCACTCATAATGTTATGTAAGTAACGATCTGTTCTGAAAGATATTTTCCCGAATATATTTTTGGGTTTCGCCCTAGACGTTTCTACTAGCAGTACGTGATATTCTCTTCTGCCTTAACATTTTGTATGCACATCAAGAATGAAGCATTTTTCTGATTTTGTAAATGTTATCTTGTTTAATTTTTTTTCTCTAAAATATCGTAACGTAAACTCAGCAGTGTAGCCAGGCAAACTGTCCCGGGGGCCTCATATTTACTTAGGAAGGGGCACCTTTACAAATACCAAAGAGTATCATACTTCGCGTTTATCCAAAATAGTCCAAAATAGTTTACTCAAGCAAGGTTTTGCATAGCGTGTCTGAAGTTGTCCAGTTTGGCCGCTCGATCCCTTTCATTTTTTAAGTCTATAAGAATAGTTCAAAACGGGAATATTCTTTTATTTTTAAACCAACCGATGAATTAATGGCGGCAACTTTTGTATTTCGGCGCATGCGAAAATTTGTGTTAGGAAATGTTTACGGAAAATGTAATACCTGCGGACTGGCTTTTCAAAGAGCATTCAAACAAAAACCGTATCTTCCAATAACATCTGCTTGATAATTTTGGTCCTCTGAATGAAAAACCTAAAACGTGATCGAACTGGTCAAAATGGTATCCAAATGTGATTGTCGAAATAGAAACAATTTCGGTTTCCAGGGCGCTTTTTCGCCCGGAAAGGATTGAATATTAAAGTTGATTTCTCGTACACCATTGCATATCAAAGTATATTCAACGTATACATTATATGAAGGCTGATTCGTGCTTCCTTGATATTTTATGAATTTTTGAAAATACAAAAATTTGTAATTTACGCATATTGGAGGCCCAGTAGCTCTGGTGGGACAAAATATAAAAACTACTTTTTTCACACGTTATACATCTATGTCAGGAGAAACTACGGTAGAATTTTGAACTTTATTGATATTTGAATTTGAATGAAGTCACAACTTTGAAAATTGTTGATGAACGATGCTCGTGCATGCTTTGGTAGGAACATTGAAGATTCGTATCTCTGATGGGAGATTAGATAAAAATCTATTTTTTTCTACAATCTATACACTTATGTCAGGAGCAAGTACAGTGGAAATTTCAACTTTGACATTTGAGTTTGAAGGGAGTTACAATTTTACAAATTGAGGATGAATATTGGTCGTGCGTGCTTTGGTAACTCGTATAAAGAATTGTTGTTAAAGAAATATTCTTTATTACTATCAGAATTTTGAAGAGCGAATTTACTGTTGTAATGATAATTATTGATATGCTTAAGTAATACATAGAATGAGAGATACAGACAACTGTATAAGCGCTTCCCACACACATAGAAAGGTGGCAACGTTTTCCATAAAAATGCATGTTTGCTTAATGGAATTAAAAAAAGACAGAGTGAAAGTGCAGAGCAGTCATATTGCCAACTGAACACTGGATAGATAAAAAATAATCTCTCTTACAAGGATATTTCACGATCTACTTCACGTATTCACATCTTTGCTGGGCACTCTGGTGGTAATATAACATTTCGCAAAGCGCGCACGAGCATTATTCACACCCCAAACTTGTAACTCCCTTCAAATTCAAATATGAAAGTTCAAATTTCTACCTTAGTATCTCCTGACGTAAGTGCCTTACGCGTAAAAGAATAAGATTTTTTATCTGGTCTCCCACCAGTGATAAATTATAAGAGTCTGAAATACAGGGCTACTATAAATGATTCATTCGTTTTCAAAAGGCTATATTTTCAAAAGTATTACACGTACAGATATGAGAGATATATGAAAGTAACAGTAAACTCACCAAGTTTTCTGCACCCTCTACAAATGTTCTAAATGTGCCCCTTTGATCACATTACATACGTCCAGACGATAGTCGATTTCCATTTTGGGCAGGTACTAAACTAAAATCGCACTGCCACCTGGTGCACACAATCGGAAAGGTACTGAGCTCGTGCTGCCACCTAGTGTTGCCTGGAATACACAATACAAACTTGGTGACTTTGGGGCTATTTTTATATACCTTTTCTGGATTTACAGTTTATACTCATAATTTTTAATAGTCCTTCAAAGAATAAAGTTATGTTTCTCTGTAGTTCTCAAGCATGATTTTTTCCTCGTATTGTACAAAGGCACAGTCCAATTAAGTTTCTCCACAATGTATGGTGATTGCATTTGTTTATTAAAAACCTTACGTAAAAAGTCTTTGACGATGTAATTCCTTCTTTGTGGTAGCTTTTTAAGGTTAAAAACTCGCACCAATTGTAATTATGTTCAAAATATGGTAGGAGAACTTTGGGATAAATCATTCCAGACTGTAGACAAATTTCTAACTTAGGCCTAACTAAGACTTTATACAGTGGGATTAAAGTGCTAATATTGGAGAAACACTTTTTGCTCTGTGTTTGTTAAAATTACGATTTTTAATCAAACATAACACCAAGGTCTCTCATTTCACTGACTTTAACTATATTTACATAATCTATATTATATCTACTTGCATAATATTGAGTTTTATTTGTGTAGCTGATGAATAAAGTTTTCTGTGTGTTAGTTTTCATTTTATATTTCTTGCACCATGAGTTAACAATGTTGATATCGTTTAGCAATAATGGGTTATTATTCTTATTATTTACCTCCCTGAATATTTTTATATCATCAGCATATAATGATAACCTTGAATTTTGCGCTAGCAAGCATAAATAATCTATAAAGATATTAAATATCAATGGTCTCAAGGGCGATCCTTGTGGTATTCCATTATTAATATTTGATAAATCTAACTGTACATTACCTATTTCCACCTTGAATGTTCTATTTGTCAAGTAACTGTTGAACCGTTTAATAAATTTAGGAGATAAACCTAAATTGTCTAACTTTAATTCATATTATTTCGTGATCAACGCTTTCAAACGCTCTGGCTAGATCGCTATAAATTACATCACACTATGGTCTGCTTTTTAAATGCCCTTGTACAGGGTTTGATAATTGTACCAAGTTTGTTAAAGCTGATTTGACTGGAGTAAACCCATGCTGGTTGAAGTGAAATTTGTGCTTTAAGTTAAACTGTAAGTATTCAGTAATTATAGTTTCGAATATTTTCGCAAATAAATTCAATATTCTGATAGGTCTGTAGTTACCGAGCAAGTTATTTTGTTCCCTTTGTATATAGGTACAATGAATGCACTTTCCCATTCCTTTGGATATATATACCTTCTTTTAACGACATGTTAAATATTTCGACCAGTAAAGATTCCAAATAGATTGACAACCTTTCATTATATAATTAGGAATTTTATCAGTTCCTATACAGAATGTTGATTTTAATTTTTAACAGCTTTGTTTACCATGTTGCGGTGTGTTTATGGCTATTGGATCCCCTTTACCTTGAGATAAACTACTTAAATTATAAGTTCATACTAAAATACTTGCATAGCAATTACAAATATGTTATCTGTTTCTTGGCCATTTATTACCATACTTTCAATTTTACCGGTAGCTTTATTGTCATTAAACATTTTCAAAAAAATACTACTTTTGTATTTTAGACTATTTTCTATTGACATAAAATAATTAAATCTGGCCTCCTTGTACTTCTTTTTTAACCTTTTTCCTTAATAAAAATATTTCTGATACCAATACACAGTTCCAGTTTGTTTGTATTTGATGAAAAATCTAGTTTTTTCTGTTAATAAGTAATTTCACCAGACAATTATAAATAAAGCTATACACATGGCTAATATACCTTTGTACAGTAAGATTACCTTTGCCTTTCAGCTTGGATACTACTCATATCTAGGGCAATTGATTCGAAATTTACCTGAGGAAAATCGTAAGATTCGTTACATTCTACTGATGTATTCTGCCTCTCAATAACGTAATTACTAATAGCACAAAATATGATTTTAAAAGGTGGATGATACTTGTCTATTTTCACAAGACCATCTATTTCAGTAAATAATTTGATCTCTTTAATATTAGTTAAAAAGATGTCCAAAACGGCTGTAGAATTATCCTTTCTATAAGACTTATTTAATAGATTTAACTGCAGTAAATTCGAGAATTGTAAGGTTGTATCAGATTTCTGTTTTACGTGGTGATTATTAGTTGTAATAATCTCCATTTTCCAGTTGATACTGGGTGTATTCATATCACCTAAAACAATTATTTTATAATTACTCGTTATGAAGTTAGATACAAACCAATTACAATATTTAGTATGTATTTGCGGCTTCATGCTAGGAGGAAAATAATGCAATGCTATTAAAATAGGTATATACCCTTGTTCCTTTATTACCCCTATTATAACATCCAAGTGCTTAAAAGAGTGAGTGATTTTTGTAAAATGAAAATCCGTTCTTTACAAGTAATAATGAACAGTCACCTGTCTTTTTACTTCATCTGGGGTTTCTCTATCTTTCCTAATAACTGTATGTTCGTTAGAAAGTTGTGTATAATATGCTTGTTCTTGTTTGAACTATCTTTCTGTGTAGACAAGTGTGTCATAGTTGTTACAGTTAATATTATGTATCAGTTCAGTTAGTTTTGTGTTTAAACCTCTAGCATTCTGAGAATATATGCTAATCCCGTTTCGTTGCTTACCCATCGTGGTTTTACACATAACCTCTACCTTGCTTATTTTGTAAATCTTCTTTACTCCCTTGCTCACTGTAGTCTAAACTTAAGTTGCCATTGCACCCTTGTTCCGGTACCTTTGAAGTAACACTAGTCCCCTTGTATTGAAAACCTTGTACAGGAGTATTACGTTGGTCGGTCAGTGCATCTGCATAAGATTTAGTTTTACCCAAACTACAAACTAAATAGTCAAGTTTGCAGTTTTCCTGTGTTAGAGAAATGATATCTGCTTTCAAAGCCTCTAAGTGATCAGTTAATTAGTACATTTTGATCAGCACTAACACTAACAGCTCTTTTCCTAATAATAATAATACTATTTACGGATGAAGATCAAAGTGCAAATAAATCGTCCCCTTTTCCACAATACCGCCTAAGTCGCAAAATGTGAATGTCACAGGAGGAAGAAAAACACGTCAAATTTGAATTGAATCCCGGCTTAAGCGGTATTACTCTTGTCGATATTACGCCACTAGGGTAAAACGGGGTAATTAGGATAAAATAAAGTAATAGCTGAGCAAAGCAGACACACTCTGATGAAGCCAAGTTACTAGTTAGTTGTTGAAACTGTTACATTTTTTTTGTTTTTAAATTAAACGCATCTGTTTTGCTCAGCTATTATTTTATTTTATCTTAAATATATAAAAGCAAAGCTTTGATATGGACATTATCATAGTAGGAGTAATTGGCACCAATTTTGGGGGGAATCGGCATAAAACTCAAGATAAAAAGTTAATTGCGTGGGTATGAATGCAACATGTATATTGATCACATTTAAACATAGATCATACAACACTAAAGTAAAAAGTATTTTTGTCTTATTATACTAAAATGAAAATTAATAAAAGTATAAGAGGTGTTTCAGAGGTGCTTATTACCCCGGTTCTGGGGTATTAAGCACACAGTGATAAAACTTCGGGGTATTAAGCACAATATTTCGGGGTACTTGAAACGTGCATGTCTTAACAAGTGCAATATCGTAACGGTATGAAGGCAATTGCGTTATAATAATGGACCAGTGCACAGTTTGATGTTTAGGATGTTGGATAACGTAATAGGACGAAATAAAATACAGACATACATAAGGACAAACACTTCACATTAACGTGTCACAGACTCAGGCCAGGATAAGATGCAGAAGAGGGTGTTGGAAGGTAGTAAGCCAGCCAGCGTCTAGTTTGTAAGCACAATTCTGGTATTTCCCAGGTGTGACTGAGGAAAACTCCCTGAAGAAACCTGTGAAGGTGAGTAGCCATCAATTCCATTCTCTCTTGTATCAACAACAGTCCTAATAGCCTCATTTTTCACAATGGGTTTACCGTGCCTTACACATCACATTTCATTTAAATGGCCAGTGGTGCGGAGTCCACTTTGAAAATATAAAGAAAACTCATGCTACGCCTATCAGGAGACAATGCTTACCTCATCTACATTAGTATGTTTCTACATACACCTAATTTATTGGAATATATTTCATATACATACTGCAATCACTACTCCAATAATCAGAGAAGCATGGTGCTTAATACCCTTGATATGCTGCTGCTAATTATCCCAGCACATACATATGCGATCTTTTTAATTCTGTCTCATTGTTACCAAAGTTTAGGTCTTGTGTAGTTCATTAAATGGACAGTAGGCTCATAGTTCGCATTAATATAAATACTCTTTTAGTTTGTCAGCTTACTTCAATTTTTTTTTCAAGTTGTACTTTAGCTAAAAACAATGGATGTGCCCAGTTCCTGTAACAACATACACAATCTTATGTTCTTTTCCCCTCGAAACAGGCAATACGTTTCTTCTACTCGTTATGCTTTATTGGAAACACCTATGAATATTGACATGCACCTTCAGTTGTCAAACCTGCTGATTATTATCCGGTTTTGCTCTATCTGTTGGAGAAACGAAGAACTACCTTCACCGAATGCGAATCGAAACATGTCGAAAAGTCACTTTCACGCAAAGTGACTGTTACGCGGTATTGTAAAAAGGGAGACGGAATTCAAACAGCCGTAGAACTACTAAATATTATTCCAAACGTAGGTTTTGCGGAGAAGCGCGCCACCTGTGTATGGGGGAAGCGACCAGCACTAGATGGGAGGAATTAGTTTATATCCTATATCCAGAAACGTTTTAGGGATTTTGCTTATTTCTACCCGGTAGATTAAGGACTAGTACCTAACATAAAAGTTCCAGACGATTGCTTTGCGTGGAAAGCATTACCTTAGGAACGAGTTCTCGTGTGGACAAGTTGTAGGACAAGTTGTTGTGAGAACAAGTAGTCGTGCGACGATTCATTGCGGGCTACTTGTCGTAGGAACGAGCTGTTGCAAGGAGAATTGTCGTATAGACGACCTGTCGTGGGGAAATTTATCATGGGGACAAGTTTTCGTTGGGCCATTTGTCGTAGGGGTTAATTGTTGCAGTTGACAAGTTATCGTGCCAAGAATTGACCTGATCGAGTTGTCGCGTGACGAAACTACGTGGGGTCATTTGTTGTGGACCCATCCTAACGAACTACATTTCAGGAAGAGTCACTCGTCTCTACGAATTTCTTAGATGTCACACGAGATCCGTGCTTGGAGTGGTCCAGAAACGCTTCAAGAAATTAAAGAAGTAATTTGCCTCACCCACGAAACTGTGAAATCTTGTATCCAGGAGCAAACGTATCTACATAAATACATGGGCAATCCTAAAATAATCAAACATTTCAGGAACAGTTCAAGGCACAAATCAGCATAAATTCATACGCATACTCCACCTATTGGGTACTGGTGGTATTGTACGTAGTGAGTGTTGGCAGAAGTGCGAAATAAAAGTATTTTTGCACGTGATGAATGCAACTATTTTTAGTTGCTATTGTCTAATAGTTACAATTGTTGACTTCCGTTATGGACTGACTGAGGAGTCTTCTTCATGCTACCTGTCCTAACTGAGATGTTCGAAGTTTTCATTCATTCTCACGAGATGAAAGTCGAGGTAGTACCAGAAATCTAGATTCTGGCTGCTTACCTTCCATATTCCTCTTCATAGAAAAATAACTGAACGGCTAAAATAAGGGTCAGGAATTTGAAGTTGCAGTCTCTTTGAAGTAACGTCATTCTATTGGCGTAGCATTTTCCAATTACATTAATAGCGTTTACTTTTAAGTATATAATTTTAAGACAAGTTCCCCTAATGGTTAATCAAGGTATTCGATATTGACAGGGAAAGAAATGGACTATACTTTCTCTTCTATGTCAAATTTGATGAATTTAGACGGTCCTGACCAATCAATATCACTAAATACTCGAGCCAATAACAGATGACCATTCAAAGTTCCGTATTGAACATGTCCTATCCACACACACAAGCCCACATTTTGTTTTATTTGGTAGCGAAAAACTAGTAAGGATGGGGACGGGGAGGTCAAATGAAATTCCAGCACAAGAGTTGCAAGAAAAAAAAAGTGCGGATGATTTTTTTTTGTTAATTTTTACTAGCTAGTTTGAAAACAAAAAGAGGAAACATTTATTGGTATTTGCCGCATCAAACTGTTTTATTTCGTCAAACTAGAAGCTTCGTTAATGCTTTGTGTTTTTCAACAGTATAGGCCTCGTATAGGTAGGATAAACATGTATATTTGCGCTTGTTGATTTGCTAATTGTGAGTCTAAACAGTTTTATACTTTGTTTTTGTTTATTAACATTAATCTCAACGGAAATAAAGTGTTCTCCCAACACCAATCCCTGAGGAATCTTCTGTTACTGAGAGAATCGTTGTATGTTTGTCTCTGCGCGTGTGTGTGTGTGAGTGAGTGTGTAAACTTTTTTTTTTCGTGACAAAAGAAAAGCGACGACCGAAGAAGAAGAAGAAGAAAAAGTTGGTCAGTGACTGATTGGTTGCTCACTCCCGGGCCGCGCCACTGTTGCCATGGTTACTGCTAATTGAGTGTGCTGGCAGCCAGCAGATTGTAATCGATAGTTGCAACCAGCACAGAGGGAATGAGAGAGAAGGTTGGGAGTATCTTTGTCTTTTGGGACGTACAGAAGGAATTGATAGTCATGATTAACGCGAGTAAAGAGGAGGTAAGCGGCGAGGGCAAGCTTGATCACCAGTCAGTCTTTTCCCGCCCTTTCTGCTTTTCATCATACGTCGATTAGATTCAAGTACAGATAAAGGTGTAAGGTAATATTCATTGAATTTCACAGTCTTATGGTACGTTTAATCCTTTAAATATGTAACAGTGGAAGTGTGTATATTGACCACGTAAGTTCCGGGTTGTATTTAGACAGGTTTTAGACATCATACTGTCCATATAACCCTAAAGATAGACCTACTATTACAATTAACGGAAGAATATCCGAGTCTATGGTTTACACCCCAAATTGCCTAAGGACATTAGAAAAATTCCTCTGTTTTTCCTGTATCCATATATTCGAAATCTTAATCAAAATGAAAACTAGTTATGCAGATTGATTTATAAAAAGTTTTTAGACATAATTTTCTTAAACCATTTGCTTAAAAAAAAAAAAAAAAAAAAAAGCATGGGACGCGCTCTAATATACAGTCACTTTATAAATTCTTGAATTGGCGTGCCTCATGCTTTTCTTTTTAGATATGCATAAACATCTTTTTCTTACTTTTTAACAAAATGGTTTAAGAAAATTAAGTCTTTAAAAAATTGTTTCTTTTTAATTAGTTTTTTTTTTTAGTTATTTCGGTTTTCGTTTGATCTAAATTCTAAAGTGTTCTGCAACTTGTCAAGAAGACAGATTGCTGTAGGCTAGTATTTATTTTAGAATAAAGAAGTCTGTATTACTTACTTACTTACGTACTCTATGGCTTACGGAACTTGCAAGTTCGTCGCCTCAGTAACAACGTCCTCTTTCTAAGGGAAAATACTTCTTTCATAGCACTATAGTAGTAAAGGCTTCGATTTGTTACTGGAGAAATCTTTGATTAATCTAAACATATCAATTTTGTAGTGCCGGTGCCATATTCCATGATAAAACAGTAATATGAGGGTAAATATGATTTTACCGTAATTTTGTAACTTGAGAATTCACAAAAATAAATAAATAAATAAAATAAAATAAACACTCAAGAAATCACATGGGGTAGAAAGATGGTTTGTTAATATTTTGTGAAAATCTACTTCTTAACTCACGAAATACTAGCGAAATGAGGAATTTTGGCTTCCATCCACGAATTCTGAGCTATACTCAAGAAATTATACAATTTTTATTCATTCATTCACGAAAACAATGCCAAACAATCGAGAAAATACCATATATAGTTCGTCTTTAAAAAATCTATCATCGGACTCCCGTAGCACGGAGAATGTTAGAGTGTAGTACACTAAATTCTCTACAGATGGCAGCAAGTTTGCGAACATGGTTTGCCATTTAGCAGGATTCCGGTTTCAAATGCTGACTATGAAAGCTTTTTTTTTTTTAAAAAAAAAAAAGTTTTGCAGTATGCTGGCCACTAATCTAACAAACCTGATCATGATAAATTTGAAGCTGTTTTTCATCATACGCCTATGAAAATTCATCTGAATGATTAAGATATAAATTCCTTAATAGTTGTACAGGTGAAGTGTATTCAAATTGTGAATGTGATGCTTATGGGGAAGATGTTTGTGGAAATCGGGAATAAATACATAAGTAATTATCATTATTAATAGAATGCTTATATCAAAAGAAATGCAGTTTATCTAGGTTTTAACAGCATTCATCAATGTAAAGTTCTAAATGTCATTCGAAAGAATTAATCATATTTGTTTTTAGATACTCAAGGTATTTTACCTTGTACTGACGATTTTTAAACATTTTTTCTTAAGAAATTTAAACACCTCTTTTCAAGAAATTCTGCTCTCCCCAATGTGCGAATTACGGAGGGTATAAGGGGGACATCCCCCACTGTTGACTGGGTGCACGGTTGTATAATGTATAATATATGATCCTCCTGGTTATTTTCTTACCAATAACACGCGAAATCCGTCCTGTAAAAAAAATCTTAATTCGCCGACTTGCTGTTCCTACCGGTAAGCACAACCTCTTCATGGTCGGTTACTGTGCTAAAGAGAAACCTTAAGGAACTCCGCCAAATGTGTCCAATTCGTAGTAGAGCGAACCAACGTTATCTTCAGTTTGGAAGAGTAAACGTCTGATTCGTTGTCAATGACCTATCTTCTCACTTCATTTCCACCCTTCTTTTGTTCATTTCAACTCTGAGTCTGACACGTCTATCGACATAATACAATTCGATTCTTATTATAGTTTCCACCCGTTTCCTGTACCAACTCAAATGATTCGGAACATAATGTAAAATGATCATAGATATCCCTAACTGTCATTGGATGGCAACCAGCGATTCATTTTGTTTAGAGATACACCTTTGAGATCTGGTAACATTGACCGCTTTTTAAGTGGAGAGTTCTGGATTTGAGTCCCGCTGATGGGTTCAACTTGAAGGTAAACAATGTTTAAGACATAAGAAAAAAAAAGTATAGAAAGGAAGTACATTGGAAAACGTATTAAATCGCCTGCCCATTGAAAATAGTAACCCTACAGTTCTAAAGTATAGTATTTGTCCACTATATGTACTCTGTCGGTATGGATGAAACCAAAATACATAAGACAAAGAATTGGAAACATAACTCATAGATTAGCCAATAGATTTTTTGTTACATTTGCTTTACATTGCCCAACATCCTTTGAGTTAGGATCTGCCTTTGGTCACAGCAACCATTTTAAGATTTGTTCATATAGTTATTTCCATGTCAATAAGTAGTAAATACACAAAAGACAGATGGGGCTAAGTTGCCTTTTAGGTTAATATAATAACCTACAACATACAAAAATAGTATTTATGTACTATATGAACTCAACCTTTAACGTAGAAACAAAAGCATGTATGTATAAACTAATATGAGCCTTGTCAGTGAACACCGTTTCACTTGATAGGTGGATAGCTACCTTCTTTTCTGTTGATCAAAGAACGCAGGGAAACTGATAGCAGATGTGATGCCATTGTAGTTCTATAGTGGATCTATACTACGCATGCGCATAACTAGTATAAAAAACCAACGTTATAGTTTCAAAAACCAACAAACTATCACTAAGAATAGATAACGCTCACAATTTCTACATAGAGGAATATTGTAGTACAAGACACTCTATAATGCAGACTGGCGCCTAATGCCATAATCGATAGTGAGAAAATAACTACAATTTGGGATCGTTTACTATATGGAAACAACAATAACCCGTCATACCCGATTGTGTACTATATACGTCACTTTACCACGCAGGCTAGCGCCGAAGCTCGAATATGACAATGGGGATAAAATTAGTTTATGGGCGGTAACAGCACTATGGCTAACGCCCGTGCTCGAATTTGGTGGTGGTGACAAATGAATTTCGAAGTGGAATCATGCTTTATATGGAGACATTCACAACCTATACATAGACGATTGTATACTATATAACATAGACTACTACCTGAACACAAAGCTAATATAGAAACTGACTTCAAACTGTACTACATTTACAATATCATTTGAGATTTAATGACATGCTCAGCCTTTCCATACATGCACTTACTTTATAACACTGGGGAATACTTGAAGGTGAATCAGGTAGAGACGAACTGACTTCAGATTGGAATACATGAAATAGCATAAACATAATCATATGAACCCGTCGTAGTTTTATGCTTCAGTTGGACTATACACACTTACATTGTAACACAATACAACTCTTGAACACAAAGTCGATAGAAAGATACTGACTTCAGATCGAATAATTGTCATTAATTTTACTAATGAAAGCATTACAACATCTTCGTTATACAGGCAAGTGTTTTAAGAATAGCAGTACAGGAATCTATCTCAGGATTGTAATACTACCCTGTCTTATAAAGCTATAACAAAGGCAACATGTGTTTAAATGGAGGGTACTATTTCGCTACTAGGCTAATATGACACTGGAGGGAATCAACCGAGTCCTGTTGACTAGGTTTGAGACACGTTGTCGAGACAAGATCATGTTTCTAGATTATTGATATAATTTTAGAAGTAGAAAGGTAATAGAATTGAGTAGCAGAAGAATTCAGGATTGGTCTTGGGTTATGTAAGATAAGTCTGGTTTAAGTAAAGACATTATTGTGTTATATACATAGCTGATGGAACTAACAGACATATCTTAATATTGTATCAGTTAAAATATTTACTAGAAGTTAGATTCAGGTTGGTAGAAAGTTAAGGGGTAAGTTGTAGTCTCTAAGATACTTTTATGGAATGGATTTGATACAACGGGAAAAAACTCGGAAATTATTTCAGAGAATAAATCTTGTAATGATTGTGGCAATGAGATCAAGCTTGAATGCTGGATGAAAATCATTGACAAATGTCACCTATTAGACTACATAATTCGTACGTTCAGACTTTGATATTATTATAGCGCTATAGTTTCAAGCGAATAATATTTTTCCTGTGTAAGATTACGTGTAAACCGGTCATAAGTAAATGTGAAGGTACCCTTCCACGTGAGCACCAATTCATGTTTTTATGACATGTATTTACGACAGAGTACTAGCAAGGTTCGTTGATTGGATTTTACATTACCTGAAGTGTAAGACAAGCTGACCACTTCTTATAAGACAAAAATATAAAGGACATTAATTAAGACTGTCAGAGTGAAACGAGGTTAAACGGGGTTAAGTTCCGATCTAATGCTATAGTGAACGCCATTCTTTAACCTTACAATGGAGACGAGCTTATTAAAAAGGAATAATACGACAAGGTGAGATGATTGCATAATCTCTACAACTGTTAAAATATTAACTATTAGCACCGCTGTATTGATGGAATACTATCCAAACTCATTATAATGAACGATACGCAGAGTGTCTTAGTGTTATCGACTAGGCATTTTACTATTAGACTAACCAGCCAAGACTTGATACTTTAAACAAATCACATAGAAGTTTCGAGAGATAGCTGTCTCATGTAGTACCAAGACGATCATAGGAAAGCTTTCCTATGGAATACCAAAGATTGTCATACCCAAACAAGAATTAATATGGATTTGTTGTTTCAAAATTACAATTAAAAAATTTAAAGATTTTATGATATGGTTATCCTATATAAATGAATGCTAGCAAGTGCGGTGCTATTTAAGGGAAGCGAACTCTAACCCTATAATAAATCCCCAAAACCCGACATAGCATAATTCAGATTGGACACTATCCTCAGTTCAAATTCCATAGGATACAGAATAATGTAGATTTTAATAAATAATGGTTATCTTTAACTTTATATCAGAACAATACCACATGGAAGAAGACTGATGCAATAACGAATTATATATTAGAGAGGCCATATCATCCTTTAACTAGTGGCATACCACACCCAGATTAGATAATAGATGCAATACTACCCTGGAACAGGCATGATATTCTGCCCTCACCACATTTATACGATGCTGGATTGCATACCGTTCAAGAGAGATGTCTTCGGAAGTAAAAGCATATAGGGAACTTAAATATATAATTGAATAAACCAGAGGTTCCCCCGTTCCAAGGCGGGCATAGCTCCAGTGAAACGCAACTGCCATACTGACTTGCATATCGTATATGGTAACTAAGTGATCTCTTTAAAATAAAGGATATATGAATTTTACACGATTATAGAATATGTTAAACCTTCAACTTTTCGTCCAGGCTCTGTAGACTTGTACAATGTACAGGGGGTATGAATTTTAATTCAATTGTTTTTGTTTAAGAGGAGAAACAACGAGATACCATTGCTGTGCTTAATATCAGCAATGTTAGAGACTACATGATGTGAATACTACCAAAGATGTTTGAAATTCAACTTTGATTGGATTGACAAAGGAGAAGTATTTACAACTCCAATTTGTTGCTCATCGGTAAAGAAGTCAGTAACAAGTATTCCTGGATGAAGTTGTAGCGAACCATTTTCGGTTGGTCGCAACATATCTTAACCTCTCCCCTTTTGCATGTGTCTTGTTAATAATGCAGCCTATTTTTTAAAGCTAATGTAAATGTTAGAGGAGCCTCGTCTTTAGATAATCATCGAAAGCAGCAGTTTCTATAGCCCTGAGAAGTAATATGCTGAAATATCATCACCTGTAATTGGCGGTTTGAAGCTTCCATATTGTTCCCCCTTTAGAGAGTTACCGTAGAGCATCGTTTTGGTGGTTTGTGTGTGTGAAGTGGTTTTTCGTGAATATATATGTGGTGTGCAGTGGTTTTCTTGTTTTTCTAAAATAAAATATAAATATAATCATTTGTGGTGCTTACTGCTAAGCCGCTTTCTTCAGTGTGTTTGGTAGTGATAAGTGTATCTTCAGAATGTCAGTGGTTTGTGGTTTTACTAGTGGGAGAATGTGTGAAGGGAAGATGTCCGCTTAATTTGGTAGGCATCGGGGGTCGGTTTACTATCAGGTACGTATGGTTAATGTCTTAAAATTTATCATTCTCTCTCTGAAATCCAAGTCGGATTCAAATATGTTTAGATAGGAAAATTACAGTACGTTTACTTTGGTTCGAAAGTCTTAAATTATTTACCTTCCACTGCACTATAGTTAATGTCACTTTTCACATGCACGTCCTTTCCCGTTCAGCATTTGGTTTGTTCATTTCGGAAATTAGTATGGTTTAAATTCCACGAAATCTCTTCAGTGTGTCTGTTTTGTCAACCGTAAGATTTTAACGATTCGCAATGTATTTCAATTACTGACAAAGTTCAAAGCTCCTTTGTTTTTCGCAAACCGTAAGCTAGTTCGGGCATAGAAAATCATTCTGTAAATCTACACCTAACCCAAGTATAGTATGTCTCGACTAAGTTATCGCATTAGAGGTTAGGCTGTGTTAAGTACAAAATTGAAAAATACATACGAAATGTTTTAACAAAGATTTTGGAATATCATAGTAAATTTATGCCAAGTAGTTATGTTTGAAATTATTCTCGTCCTCGTAGAAAGAAATGTTATGCTTCGGTGATTGTGGAAATTTTGTTTAACTGGGTTAAAGTGAAGAATATCTACCACTATTTCAAATTGAAATTAACCTAATCTTTTGGAATAAATGTGTGTCAATTATTCTTAGTCTCTACTCTTGTCTCTACTCTTAGGCAGATCATCTCTGAAAACGATTAATTTCCTTTTTTGATATGCGAAATGAACAGCATCTTTAAAAACACATTTTGATGTGCTAAAGATTCTCTTTGGAAACTTTTTTCTACGAAATTCATCAACCCGTTTTTTGCATTGCGTTTGCTAATCTTAAGCTAGAATAAATTATATTTTACCAGATATTCCTTGTATCAAGGGTTTTACTAAGAAGTAGGTAGTTTACCATCACTGTGGTATTGCTGTAAGGTTCCTAACCTTTTGCTATTTCAGTCCGCGATTTTTCATGTGTATAAGAGAAAATAAGTTCAGATAGAGTAAAGTTTTGATATTTTGATTTGAGGCTTCTGCAAACATTAGGGAATAGTCAAGTCAGTTGTGCTTATCTAAATTTTCTGATTAATGTTAATCAGTGCGCGGCTGCGTTGAGCCTTGTACGTTTTAGGGGGCTAGTTGTGTTAGGTCACTAAAATAACATTTTGTGTTTTGCCTTCCTGCAGGATATCCTCGCCTGCATCCCCTCTGTTATGGGGGCCTTTTTCTGGTCTTCATGTTTTGCTTTTTGCCAACTTTCTGCGCTTTAGCACTTCTTTTCGGACTTCTTACATTCATGCTTCGAGGTTTTAGACTAATGAGTGTTCTGTGTTCGATGGTCCTTGGCTGAAGCAGGGCACTGATGCCTTCAGATCCCATAGCGCTTCTCTTTTTTCGTTTTGTACGTTTGATAAGGTTATGTGAAGTTTGGGTAAGACCCCTTTTCTGCTACAGGGCGCCACGGGCCCAATTTTATTCTTTTGTATCTACATGCCTTTGAGGAGAAAGTCCCGATACCGTACATTACAGAGTATATAAACATATATGATTATACTAATAGAATTCTATCACGAGTATGAGTAAGACATATGTGAGCAAAGAAATATACAAAATACATTCAAAAGAACTCAGATTTGCTCGAAGGCTTATTACATATAAAACTATTTAATCTAAATATCTAGTACAGCTAAGTTCTAGGAATTAAAGAATATATATATATATATATATATATATATATATATATATATATATAT
>JAGDQP010019269.1:18209-35123 GCA_022664845.1 Lepisma saccharinum
GAATATATATATATATATATATATATATATATATATATATATATCCCAACCCGTCTGGTCAGCGTGGGAGCAGTAGACCAACTCCTCCCTTCGGGGAGAGGCCTCATCCACTAGTGGATTGAATATGGCTGTGATTTATTTATATATATATATATATATAGATATATAGATATAGATATATATTTACTACTACTACTAACAAATAATGCAATTTTGCTAAATGCAAATGTACAATGAAGAATTTCGTTACCGAGAAACTTGTATTACACATTGGCATGAATGTTGATTCATACGATGAAGAATCGTTAATGACATTAACACGAAATTTCATTTCGGATTTCTAAAAGTTTGTGTTTTCCAGCTTATACAAAAAGTAATGTTGTGAAAATGATTTTACAATTATTTATAGCACAAACTGTAAATTGAAGTTACAGCACAACTTTTTAAAAGTATATCAAGCTTTTATACTTTAATGTTGGGAATGACATTTACGTTACTGTAGCGTTACAATTATTTTTTTCTATAGAAACTTTGCTTGTTATAAACTGTGAGTGACATTTTGTTTGTAAACTGTTGCAAGACAGAACAGAAACCAAAATAAAAATACTTTTGTAAAATATAAGAGAAAATTTTTTAGTAAACTAAAATACGAAAAACATAAAATAGTTTTTGTAAAACTAGAAAAAAATAGTAAATACTTTTTGTAAAACTAAAAATAACAAACAGAAACACTTTTTGCAAAACGAAAAACAAAAAAGGAAAAATCATTTTTGTAAAACTAAAAACAAAAAGTACAAAATACTTTTGGTAAAATTAAAAACTTAAGGCAGAAAACACTTTTTGTAAAACGAAAAACAGAAATACATTTTGTAAAGCTGAAAACAAAAGCCAGGAAATATTTTTTAAAACTATAACTGAAAACACTTTTTGTTAATGTATAAAACAAGAAGCAAGAAGCTCTTTTTGTAAAAACAAAACAAAATACTTTCCATACAACTATACACAAGGAACTGAAAATATATTTTGTAAAACCAAGAAGAAAAATAGAAAATACTTTTCGTAAAACTAAACACGAGTAAACCGAAAATACTTTTGGTAAAACTAGAAACGAAAATCAGAAAATACTTTTTGTAAAACTAAAAAACAGAACATACTTTTTTGTAAACTAAAGAACGAAAAACAGATAATACTTTTAATAAAACTAGAAACGAAAAGAAAATATTTTTCGTAAAACTGAAAACAGAAATCACTTTGTAAAAATAAGAACAAAAGACGCAAAACACTTTTCGTCATTGCTATAAATTGTGATTGACATTTTGTTTTGTACAACTTAGAAAGGAAAGTTATTAATTACAAAATTTTAAAACCAAACTAAACTCTTTGGGAACTTTTTTCACAACATTACTTTTTGTATTAGTTGGGAATCCCAAACTTTTAGAAAAACAAAATGAAATTTCGTGTTAATGTCAATTATGCAATATCTCTTTAGCTAGACCTTGAGTAAATACTCTACCGCGATTCTTCATCTTATGAATCAACATTCATGAAAATGTGTAATACAAGTTTCTCTGTAACGAAGTTTTTCATTGTACATTCGCATTTAGCAAAGTTGCATTATTTGTTAGTAGTATATATTCTTAAAATTTAGTCCTAGAACTTAGCTGTACTAAATATTTAGATTAAATATTTTTATATGTAATAGGCCTTGGATAAAAATCAGTGTTCTTTTGAATGTATTTTGTATATTTCTTTGCTCACATATGTCTTACTCATACTCATGATAGAACTCTATTAGTATAATCATATATGTTCACATAATTCATCCAGGAATACTTGTTACTTACTTCTTTGCCGATGAGTAACGAATTGGAGTTGTAAATACTTCTCCTTTGTCAATGCAATCAAAGTTGAATTTCAAACATATTTGCTAGTATTCACATCGTGTAGTCTCTAACATTGCTGATATTAAGCACAGCAATGGTATCTCGTTGATTCCCCTCTTAAACAAAAACAATTGAATTAAAATTCACACCCCCTGTACATTGTACAAGTCTACAGAGCCTGGACGCACGGTTGAAGGTTTAATATATTCTATAATAATGTAAAATTCATATATCTTTTATTTTAAAGAAATCACTTAGTTACCATATACGATATGCAAGTCAGTATGGCAGTTGCGTTTCACTGGAGCTATGCCCGCCTTGGAACGGGGGAACCTCTTGTTTACTCAATTATATATTTAAGTTCCCTATATGCTTTTACTTCCGAAGACCTCTTGAACGGTATGCAATCCAGCATCGTATAAATGTGGTGAGGGTGGAATACCATGCCTGTTCCAGGGTAGCATTGCATCTATTATCTAGTCTGGGTGTGGTATGCCACTAGTTAAAGGATGATATGGTCCTCTCTAATATATAATTCGTTATTGCATCAGTCTTCTTCCATGTGGTATTGTTCTGATGTAAAGTTAAAGATAACCATTATTTATTAAAATCTACATTATTCTGTATCCTATGGAATTTGAACTGAGGATAGTGTCCAATCTGAATTATGCTATGTCGGGTTTTGGGGATTTATTATAGGGATAGAGTTCACTTATCTTAAATAGCACCGCACTTGCTAGCACTCATTGATATAGGATAACCATATCATAAAATCTTTAAATTTATTAATTGTAATTTTGAAAAAACAAATCCATATTAATTCTTGTTTGGGTATGACAATCTTTGCTATTCCATAGAAAAGCTTTCCTATGATCGTCTTGGTACTACATGAGACAGCTTTCTCTGGAAACTTATATGTGATTTGTTTAAAGTATCAAGTCTTGGCTGGTTAGTCTAATAGTAAAATGCCTAGTCGATAACACTAAGACACTCTGCGTATCGTTCATTATAATGAGTTTGGATAGTATTCCATCAATACAGCGGTGCTAATAGTTAATATTTTAACAGTTGTAGAGATTATGCAATCATCTCACCTTGTCGTATTATTGCTTTTTAATAATCTCGTCTCCATTGTAAGGTTAAAGGATGGCGTTCACTATAGCATTAGATAGGGAATTTATGTTTAACCTCGTTTTGCTCTGACGGTCTTAATTAATGTCCTTTATATTTTTGTCTTATGAGAGGTGGTAAGCTTGTCTTACAATTCAGGTAATGTAAAATCCAATCAACGAACCTTGCTAGTACTCTGTCGTAAATACATGTCATAAAAACATGAATTGGTGCTCAAGTGGGAGGGTACTAATTCACCTTTACTTATGACCGGTTTACACGTAATCTTACACAGGAAAAATATTATTCGCTTGAAACTATAGCGCTATAATAATATCAAAGTCTGAACGTACGAATTATGTAGTCTAATAGGTGACATTTGTCAATGATTTTCATCCAGCATTCAAGCTTGATCTCATTGCCACAATCATTACAAGATTTATTCTCTGGAATAATTTCCGAGTTTTTTTCAAGTTGTATCAAATCCATTCCATAAAAGTATCTTAGAGACTACAACTTACCCCTTAACTTTCTACCAACCTGAATCTAACATCTAGTAAGTATTATAACTGATACAATGTTAGGATTTATCTATTAGTTCCATCAGCTATATAACACAATAATGTCTTTACTTAAACCAGACTTATCTTACATAACCCAAGGCCAATCATAAATGCTTCTACTACTCAATTCTATTACTTTTCTATTTCTAAAATTATATGAATAATATAGAAACATGATCTTGTCTCGACAATGTGTGTCAAAACTAGTAAACAGGACTCGGGTGATTCCCTCCAGTGCCATATTAGCCTAGTAGCGAAATAATACCCTCTATGTAAACACATGTTGCCTTTGTTATAGCTTTATAAGACAGGGTAGTATTACAATCCTCGGATAGATTGCTGTACTATTCTTAAAACACTTGCCTGTATAACGAAGATGTTGTAATGCTTTCATTAGTAAATGGCAGTTGTTCGATCTGAAGTCAGGTTCTTTGTATCGACTTTGTGTTCAAGAGTTGTGTTGTGTTACAATGTAAGTGTGTATAGTCCAACTGAAGTATAAAACTATGACGGGTTAATTTGATTATGTTTATGCTATTTCATGTATTCCAATCTGAAGTCAGTTTCTGTCTACCTGATTCGCGTTCAAGTATTCCCCAGTGTTATAAAGCAAGTGCATGTATGGAAAGGCTGAGCTTGTCACTAAATTTTAAATGATATTGTAAATGTAGTACAGTTTGAAGTCAGTTTCTATATTAGCTTTGCGTTCAAGTAGTAGTCCATGTTATATAGTATACGACCGTGTATGTATAGGTTGTGAATGTCATATAAAGCATGATTCCACCTTGAAATTCATTTATCACCACTACCAAATTCGAGCACGGGCGTTAGCCATAGTGCTGTTAACGCCCATAAACTCATTTTATCTCTAGTATCTCTATCATCAAATTCGAGCTTGGGCGCTAGCCTGGGTGGTAAAGTTACGTATATAGTACACAATCGGGTATGACGGGGTAATTGTCTCGATATAGTAAACGATCCCAAATTGTAGTTATTTTCTCACTATCGATTATGCCATTGGGCGCCAATCTGCATTATTGAGCGTCTTGTACTACAATATCCCTCTATGTAGAAATTGGGAGCGCTATCAATTTTTACAAGGAGACCGTCAACATTGTCAAGCCGAAACCTACTTTCAAATTTTTTGTACGAGTAAATTAAACCAAAATAATAGTACTTCGAATTACACAAAATTTGAGGTGCCAATTCGAAGTGCAAGTAGGCCAAAAAAATTGTCAGAAATTGGAAAATTTTACTGCCATAATACAAATCTTGTTGGCTACGCTGGCCGAGTGCCAGGTGGAGTAGGGATCGGTTTTAGTGCTCTTTTCAATAACAGTAGTTGTTATGTACCAATATGTGTTAAAACTAATACTTCAAATTGCAGTTCTAAAATAACCGTCTATAACTTGGAGTTCTTTGGGCTATGGAATGTGCAGAGCTTACTAGAGAAAATTGATGAATTAAATGTAATGAGTTTGAAATGAAAAACCTCGGTCTGGTGTATATGTGAACACTGGCTAGGGAACGGCGAGATAAATGATGTATATGTTTCTGGTTATTCCTTGGTAAGTGCCTTTTGTAGACCCAACAGTACCCATGGAGGTTCAGCTATTTTTATAAAGAATAATCTAGAAGCAGTTGAACTCAAATATTTAGTGAACATGTCTGTTCCTGAAACTTGTGAAATTGCAGCAGTATTAATTATAAATGTAAATTTAATTTGTATTTCTGTATATAGAATTCCTGATGACTCTAACTTCAATGCTTTCATTGACAACTTGTACCATGTACTAAACAAATAAAGCAGTACAATAAGAGTAATGCCACTATAGCACTCGCTGGTGATTTTAATGTAGATTTATTAACTTACAGTGCCCACAGGTCTGAATTTCTCAACTTGTTAGGTTGTTTTGGTATGTAGACTACTGTACATGATATCACAAGGCCAGGTAGACTTAATCCTGGAATCTTCATTGATAATATTGCCACAACCATAAAGTCAGATAGAATAGTTGTTTTCGTTGAAAATACTATCTGATCTGATCACTATCTGATCACCATGCAGTAGTGATGAAAATAAATATTTATTCTGACGAAATTACTGAAAAAATAGTAACTTAAACACAGTTAGTACTTTAAGTAAATTTATGACTATTCCAATGGATAGAATTAATGTTCAATATTTTTGCTACTTACTGAGTCAACTAAACTGCTTGGCTATATATTCATTAACGACTATCAAAGAAAATTTTTAATATTTTGTTAATGCATTGTTGTGAATATTGTTGACATTGCTTTTCCTGTAAAATATCATAAGAAAATGAATAACAACAAAGTTAACAATCCTAAGTGGTATAATGAAGAATTATGTAAATTGAAAGAACAGTGTTTATTGTCATATGAAGGGTACAAGGATTCTGGTTTAACTTATTAGAGAGCCCGATATAAAGCACTTAAAAAAGAGTACCAGATCAAAATAAAAAAGAAAAATTCGATTTTAACTGCAAAAAATAAAACAAAAGCTACGTGGAACGTCATTAACGAATCACTGAACATCAATGACAAGCCAAAATGCACAAATGACAATCTGTCCTCGGACACTTTTAACTGGAATTTTGTAAGCAAGATTGAACAAATAGTGAAGGCGGTGCCTTCGTCTAAAAAAAAAGAATGTCCACATATCTTGAAAAAAAAAAACCTAACGTGAATAGTAGACCACAGTTGAATTTTAATTTCAGCCATTTAACAGTTGAGCAAGTATGCCAGGCCATTAATACTTTAAGCAACAGTATTACAATTGATTTTTTATGGTCTAAACTCAGCTATAATTAAGATGGGGCAAGATACATAGACAAAGTCCTTGCCTACCTGTTTAATAGTTGCATTGAAGAGTGTACTTTCCCAGATTGTATGAAAGTGGTCAAAGTAATTCCAATATATGAAAAAGGAAGTAAATTAGATTATAATAACTATCGACCAGTATCAATAATTCCAATATTATCCAAAGTATTTGAGGTAATATAATTAACAAACAAGTGGTATATTTTTTAGAGAATAACTCTGCTTTTACAGACAGTTTGGTTTTAGAGCCAACCATAGTACTGTAAATGCCATAGTAAGTCTCATCAGTGAATGTATTAAGGATGTAGATAGCAGAAATAATGTACTTTGTCGATTCTATGATATGTCAAAGACATTTGACACAATTTCCCATCAAATCTTACTAGAGAAACTCAAGTATTATGGATTCAGTGATCAAAGTTTAGATTTTTTCAGCCCTATTTAACAAATAGATATCAATCTGTGTATTATAATGGTGAGTATTTTCAGTATCTAAACTTAAGTTGGATAGTACCGCAAGGTTTCATACTTGGGCCTGTTTTTTTTTCGTACTATATATAAATGATTTAGCGCAAAATGTAGACAGTTATTCTTACCTGTATGCCGATGATCTAGCTGTAAAGGTAACCGGAAATAATATTTTTTCTGCCTTAAACATCCTGACTATTGCAAACTCAACTGTAGAGAATTTGTGTTCAGTAAATCTTTTATGTGTTAACAAAAATAAAACAGACAACCTAGGGTTTTCTTTAACCAAGAAAAAAACTGATTCCATCAACTCAGTAAATTTCTTAGGAGTGTATATACAATCTAACCTTAAATGGAACTACCACATTGATCATTTATATAAGAAATTGAGCAAAGTTATTTTCATGCTTAGAAAACTAAAACTGTGAGTCACTGAACAGGTACTTAAAACCTTTTATTTCGCCTATATATACATCAGTGCCAGTGCCAGTATGTATTAGAATGTTTAATGTACGTGAAGAATAACCTCAGTCAGTTAGAAAGTAATGAATCTGTTCACAGCCACTTAACAAGGCATAGAACAGATGCAAGAATTGGTCAATGTAATTTAAGTACAATTACAAATAGTTTTGTTGAGTTGAGTAAAAAACTATAAAATAACCTTCCTAAGAAAATTAAAGATCTGGAAACAACAAAATTCAAAAATGTTATGAAGCATAAGTTAACTGCCATGGCTGTTTAAAGTGTAGACGAATTTCTTGAAAATAGTTCCAAAATCTGAATGTAATATACTCTAACATGACGATGCCATACATTGTATATCACTATATTAATGTTCCGGCAATGAAATAATTTGAATTTGAATTTGAATTTATTCCCAACTGCAATAATGCAATATTAAAAAAAAATAGATTAACTTACTTACGTGTAACCTGTTGTGTCTGCAGTATGACATGCTACACAAATTTCCAGGTGCGTAAATCGTGTGCGTAAGACTGATAGACTATTCCTCATGAGTAAATCGCGTCGCGAGGTGCGTTGCTAGAACATGTTAGAGCAGGGATTCCACCAGGATTTTCAATTTGGGGGGTGTAAAGTCAAAATTGTGAGGTTGTAAATGGAGTTTTGCATGGTTTTTATCGATTTTTGATCGGAATTTTTTTAAAGTTGGGGGGATTGTCGATAATTTGAAGGCGACACCCACCACGGGGTGAGTCTGGCGGAATCACTGTGTTAGAGTAGTTCATAACTATTGAAAACTATTGTATGGAATTATCGCAGGTTGAACTAACTAGTGGTTACGGAACATTACATATTAAGATACATTTCAATCAGGAGCGTATGAAAGGAGTCCGGGGTTTGCAAGACCCCGAAATTCAGTTAAATACAGAATTAGTATAATTTAAGGCGTCATTATATGTACTGTGTCCTTTAGCTTAGCGCGATGGTTTTTATTACGCGTGGTGACGGTTTCAATTCACGCCGGTCGGGGTGTATTTAACGGAGTGGTTCGGAGTCTACTTTACCAAGAACTGTAGGTTCCGTCCTTAGAAGCTCACCAGCTCGTTTAGGAAGTTAATAAGAATTCAATTAATCAAACCCTGAAATAAGGGGGGAACTTCAGGAGGTGATTATTCACATCAAAACAATAAATAATGTCCTTTGAAGACATTTCAAATCAATATATTGAGCGGTTTTAGCTAAAAATGAGTGATATCATAAGTGATATCATATTTTGACAGATAATGACGCAAGCCATGTCAGCTTATTAGTAAACCACAAACGAAGTTCTTACTTAAGTTAAAGGGGGTTCCGAATAACGTATTTTAATGTAAGAATTTCATTGTCAAGGAATTAATATAATTTAATAAGGCAATCATGAAAATCCCCTCTAAACTGCAAACTTCAATCATAAACATTGTTTACACCCCTATCTCTAGAACCGTCCCCGCAATCTAGAATTTTTTGCATCAGTTCACATGAATGTTGCTGAAAGAGTAAATTTGGCCACTTTTTCTT
The DNA here is from genome assembly GCA_022664845.1 of Lepisma saccharinum. Classification (NCBI taxonomy): domain Eukaryota; kingdom Metazoa; phylum Arthropoda; class Insecta; order Zygentoma; family Lepismatidae; genus Lepisma; species Lepisma saccharinum. Next base: position 27,097 of record JAGDQP010019269.1, read on the forward strand.
TTCTCCCCACCACTACATGAAAGAATAGGTATGTTTTTTTAAATCCATACTCCTTGAATTTGAGTTTAGAAATGGTCAGTCAGAAAATTCCTAAAGTGATTTTAGAAAAGGAAAGTAACAAAAAAGTGCACTTCAAGAATTTAGTGCAAAAGTAGAGAATACAAAATTAGGACCGCTGCAGTGTACATTTCTCGTCCCAGACATTTTTGTCTTGACTAGTTTCTGCATTCTCCACGTAGTAAGCGCAGTCGTTTCTCTCCACCAAGTACTCTGTCCCACTGTAGCAAACCTGATTCATATTATGGCAGGAAAATTTTCCAGTTTTTGACAATTTTTTTACCTACTTGCACTTTGAATTGGCACCTCAAATTTTGTGTGGAGTGATATTTTGGTGTAATCGACACGTACGAAAAATTTGAGGGTAGGTTTCGGCATGACAATGTTGATCATCTCCTTGTTAGTGATCCCACTCTAACGTTGGTTTTTGATACTAGTTGTAGTATAGATACCAGTTATAGTATAGATGCGTAGTATAGATCCACTATACAACTACAATGGCATCATATCTGCTATCAGTTTCCCTGAGTGCTTTGATTAACAGAAAAGAAGGTAGTCATCCACTTATCAAGTGAAACGGTGTTCACTGACAAGGCTCATATGAGTTTATATATACATGATTTCGTTTCTACGTTAAAGGTTGAGTTCATATAGTACATAAATACTATGTGTGTATGTTGTAGGTTATTATATTAACCTAAATGGCAACTTAGCCCCATCTGTCTTTTCTGTATTTAATACTTATTGACATGGAAATAACTATATGAACAAATCTTAAAATGGGTGATGTGACCAAGGGCAGATCCTAACTAAAAGGTTTGTTGGCAATGTAAAGCTAAAAAAAACAAAAAAAAAACTAATCTATGAGTTATATTTCCAATTCTTTATTTGATGTATTTTGGTTTCATCCATACCGACAGAGTACATATAGTGGACAAATACTATACTGTAGAATTGTAGGGTTACTATATTCAATGAGCAGACGATTTAAGACGTTTTCCAATGTACTTCCTTTCTATATTTTTTTCTTATGTCTTAAACTTTGTTTACCTTCAAGTTGAATCCATCTGCGGGACTCAAATCCAGAACTCCCCACTTAAAAAGCGGTCAGTGTTACCAGATCTCAAAGGTGTATCTCTAACCAAGATGAATCACTGGTTACCATCCAATGACAGTTAAGGATATCTATGATCATTTTACATTATGTTCCGAATCAATGGTGTCGGTACCGGAAATCGAATCCGGAACTCTTTACTTCAAATGCGATGATGTCAGAGGTATGTTCCTGGCTAAGTGGCATTGAAGGTTTTGGCATCCTAGGGGAATAGGTATTACCCTAAGTTCAATTTATTGTGGGTTTCACAAAATTTGTATCCCTAGCAAAAATCAAACTTGGGACCCTATACTTATAAGGCAATAAGTATTGTTGATTATCCATACACATTAATGCCAAGTCTCTCATCGCAAAGCATTGGTGGTGCCCTTCAATTGGATAAATAATAATCCCCTAAGGTAATTTTCACGTCGGTTGTAAATTAGTTGTGTCCCTAGCATGTATCAATTCCCAGGTCGTTCAATTCCAAGGTAGCACATGTTATTATCCCATCTAGCAATTAGGTTTTATCATTTTTCTCCTTATTTTTCAAGTAATTACTTATTAAAGGATACTCTATGTAATCTCTGCATCTATGGAATATCTAGCGGGTCTGCTGTACAATACCATAGGTCTAGGTTGTAGGTTTACGGTATTAAACAGACAGAGGGCATAGTCTCAAACGTCTTTTCTGTATTTAGTGGTCATTAGACCGGAAAAGCATTTTATCGAATCTTTAAATAAATGCTTCGTCCGCAGGCAAAACCTAATACGATGTGTTTTCAAGCAGTGTAAACCAATGAAACCATAAAATACCAAAGTAAAAGACCTTACAGTTTAATGGAACTCAGAGCAGTCAAATCTCAAATCCTTTTGTCTCTGTGCGCTTTGGTTTAGACATTAAAGTCTGGGTGCATATTGTAGAAAAATGCCGTAAGGCTGGGGTGTAGACTTAGTATAATAAGTGAGTATGTGATTCGTATCATTTTCATTATACATCTTTTCTTTATCTACTTCTTATTAGGCACAGCTAATCTTTAAATGACTATCCTCCCAAATACAGATCTACGCCAAAGATACATGGACAAGATAAATTGGAGGGAAAGGTATTTAAATTATATCCCAGTTCCTCAATGTATGTCTCTAACCAAGATGAATCAGTTGTTGCCTTCCTCGAAAGGCAAGGTTCTTTAAGATCATTTTACATTTCGTTCCAAATCACTTGTGTTGTTACTGAAAATCAACTCCGCAACTCTTTGCTTGGAAGATGGTAATACTAAAGATATGTCCCTACCCAAGATGAATTATTGGTACCTTTCCATCTAATGCCAGCCACATCTAAGTTTATTTTACATTTTCTTTCAAATCAATTGTGTCTCTAGCTGTTATCGAACCTGGAACAACTCCTGGTTCCAAGCATATAAGCATGACCAGTTATTTTACAGATGATGATAACAAGGACTTTCACCATGGTGATGTGATGGTGCTGGCATCTTAAGGGTTCCCCATCATCTGTGTCTGTGGCGGAACTCAAAGCAGAACTCTTTATTCTTCATCAAATGTTACCAGTTAGCCAGAGATGATGAAACAAACCCCATGATCAGGCGACGCATCCAATGATTGAAAAGCAATCCCTACGCCTATAGGTATCAAGTTACATGTCTCCCCTAGCGAGAGTCTAATCCTAGACCTTTTAATTCCAAGGTGGTGAACGTTACTGCTTCTCCTAAATTCGTCCTTTTTCTCGTTATATAATCAAGCAAATTTGATTATTCTATGTACTGCTACCATCTAAAGGATATATAGTTGGTCAGTAAACATAGAGTAATCGATAAATGAAAGCTGAATATTTCTCCTACGTATTATTATCTCATTCAGAACACCCAAATTCAACATTTTTCTTCCTCTTCTGTGCTATATACATTTCTCCATCAGAAATGTGTTATTTTAATTACGTATGTATATAACTAGGAGGGATAGGAAGACAAATGAATGGATTTCCGCACAAAGGTAGAAGATATAATCAAGACTGCGAAGAAGATGAAGTGGAGAAGGGCCGGTGGGTAGATGAAATCAAGCGTTTTTCAAAAGCTACATGTATGAGGATAGCAACAGACCGTAGTATGTGGAGGGAAAGGGGGAGGCCTTCATCCAGCAGTGGATAGAAAACGGCTGATGATGATGATATAAATAGTATACAATCTTTCACTAAGGCATTGTTATGAAATCTATATATTACATGCGGTATTGAGTTAAACAACTCTTTTCTACCTTACGTAACTAAAACAACGATGAGGTCGCTCGAGGTTATCACTGGGCATTCGTAGTGAACAATATACTTCTTTTTTCTCTCTCGAGTTTTTCAAAGAACGTGTAAATAAATCTTGCATTTGCATTTCCCATACGACATAGTAAACTTCGATTTCTCTCTCTCTCTCTCTCTCTCTCTCTCTCATATCCTTCTACTTATTTGGAGACATTCAAATTTCCAATGTAGGCTTCAAAGAATGTGTTATATAGTATTGATATCTTCAACTTTTTTTTTTTCAAGTTTCGAAACGGATTCTCCTTTCTCCGGATTCATCCAGTTTATTTTATCCCTTTGTTTACGTTTTCAAACTTTCCAAACATGATCCAACGACGTGGTCTTGATTATCAGATTTGAGGGTCCTTAAGTATGGAGGATTTCCAACACAATTCAAATATTTCAACCGGAGTAATTTAAAACAATATTTTTCCAACTTTCGGAACAGACTCCACGTTCATGAGCTTAACGTTCAAATCGAGGGTTAATGAGTCCGAATTTCCAATGGATGATTTCCGACGGGATTCAAATATCTTCGAATATGACTACGTGTCGCAATGACATCGATGTGTCTAATTTTTGATAACGTTCAAATTTAAGGAGAGGTGGCGTTTACGTTTTCCGGATTGATCCAGTTTGTTTTATCTTTCGTTCATATCAATTTTTTTTCAAATTTCAAAACAGACTCCACGGACATGGCCTTGATGTTCGAATTTTGAGGGTGGAGGATTTCAACCGAGGTAATTTATAACTCCCACTTTTTTCTCTAACTTTTGGAATGATGTTTACATTCGAGATGTTCGGGAACAGCGATCACTCGAATACTTCAATTCAGTTTGTTTCTTTTTTTAAACTTTTTTCAGTTCAACTGTTCTTCTTCAAATTTATGAATTCGGTTACATTTTAATTTTAGAAGGGGAATGAGGTGACGTCGATTTCCAACCACTTGTCTACACTACTTTTGTTCCAATGTTTGACTTTGTTTGTCCTTGAAGTTTAAAATTGGACCTTTCGACCAGAGATAATTTTTTTCATTGGGACAAATATTTTGAGCAGCTGTCGGTATACCATCAAAGTGCCTAAATTTTAATAAAGTTTGAATTTCGACAAGAGGGTGGGGGTGGGTTGGATCTTTTCCAACTTGTCTCGACTATTTTCTGTACCAACATTTAGTCTTCAAATTTCAAGTTTGACCTTATGACTTGAGATAATTTTTGTTTTGACAAAAAATTTTGCACGTTGGAACTTTGATTTTGCGTTTGATATTTTATGTAAATGTATTCTCTGAAATGAGAGCATATGCTTTGTATGAATGGGAATGTGTGAGAGTGATAAATATAGGAATGAAATATTACAATTAAGAAAAATGGGCAATAAAGGCTAGAATTTAATTTATGTGGCCTTTAGGCATGTCAGGCTCAGGTTGTATAATGGATAGGCTGGCAATGAATCTAAGTTAGCTTTGGATAACTTTCTTGAAGTCCCATGAACAGAGAATCACGCATGGAAGTAGAAAGATTCATATTACATGAATGCTGCATGAAGTTCTGAAATTTTGTGGGAGAGGTCTGTATGAGGAGAGAGTAGAAGATTATTAGAGTCAAATTGACATAAATCCATAGTGAATTTCACCGAAGTATTATCAATGTATCAGGGGCAAATAATTAGAGAACACTTAACGTTAGAGATTCCTAATAACATCAGTCAACTCCAGACTTGTGAGCAATTGATGAATGTTTTGAGCTGTAATTCCGTACTGGTACTGTAAAAGAGCACAGCACACTGACTCGTTGTTGAGGAGTTTGGCACCGATTATCTAATTTTCAATAGTTTTCCGAGAACTGAGATTATAAAACTCGCACTAGCAACGTGGGACACGAATTGCATATTGAGTAGGTATTGTTGTTTGAAATGACACTAAAAGTTAATTCTTCAAATTTCCTGTACACGTCATTAGGATTCAAAATTCCAGCAATCCCGTTATTATCAATGGATAGTTCTTTATTACCCTTCGTTCGTTTCTTTCACGTTAGACTGCTGAGAACTTTCACACAAAGAAATATCTGTTGTTATACATTTGCACCTTCAACATGATTATTTGCGTGAAGATCAATCATATTCATCCAGGAAAATGCTAGAGTTTGTGTAATTGAAGGTTGGAAATGAATCTCTTATTCCTCGTAGAATAGCGACTTCGATACTGTGATTCACTGCAGGGTATTAGTTAGTCAGCACGTCTGGCTGTCATAGGCCTTCAAAGTGAGCTGTAGCGTATGTACATTTTGTTTCCTTTGTGAGGATAATGTAAACGTATTGAAAATCGTACGATGTGAAAGTCTGAAGACTTTGAATAAAGAACTATCTGGATGAAAAATTAAACACTTAAATACAAACACCGTTTTGGAAATATATTTTGGTTGATATCTCTGTAAATTTCTTAATCTATGGAATTTGAAGCGGAAGACAGATTTCTATATATTCTTTAATCTATGGATGACGTCACTACCTATTAAATCATTTTATGGCTATGTGCTACTTTATTGATATTGAATCTACTTGGTATTGTGTGTGATTTGACAATCAGCTGTTTTTAATGTTATGAACGTTAAGTATTATAGTCTGCGTAGAAGTGCAGCAGGAATATTACTCGACATTGGTTTTTAGGTATAAATAACCAGATATCATTTTAGAACGTGATAATCGAATCATAAAGGTAAAATCGTAACATTGTGATTTTGCGAAATGGTGTTTTCTATGCACGTAATGGATGCTTGTTTCAACAATGCAAATAAAGATGATGATACTTATATTTTGGAATTGCTCACTAGAATCTGATGTTGGTTTTAACATTATCTTTGGACATTAATCTATCTATGGCTTATTATGTGGAAATGCTTGAAATGATAGTTCTTTCGGAATGATATGGAAAAGTATTCTTTCGTCTTATGCATGGAATGTTTCTATAATGCCATTTTGGAAATCTAACCTAACGGAGGCTAACTATCAATGTTAGTGCAAGCTTGTTTAGATAATGGTAGATAATTGCATGTGTTGTTTGTTATCTGTTTTTACGAATGTTATTTCTTATGATCATAAAAGCATTACGTTCTATTAACTTTGCTAACTTTATTAAATTGTTATGCGATTTGTCTATTCGGCCAAGTTCGTCATTTGTATTAGTATGATCACAACATATTCTACTTTAAACCGGTAACAATTTTTGGCGACTCGGAATTGGGATTTTCGAACACAAATAAGTTTTGGGAATTGTTTCAAATAGTATTAAATAACATGGCTATGTCAATATTCTGATACGAAACGTTTGATGGAAATAAGGATCATGTAGAAAGTTTCCAGGCAAGATTTATTTTACATTTAAAGGTTAATGATGTGAAGGACGAGAAAAAGGCAGCATTACTTTTGACATCTGTTGATAGTAGTGTATTTGAACGAATGAAACAAGATTGTAGTCCAAAGTTATTAACAGATTTATCTTTTGACGAGGTTCAACAGTTGTTGCTGAAAATATACAAGCTAACAAAATTTTAGAACCAATAGATTTGTGTTTCATCGTACTACTCAACAGCAAGGTCAAACGGTCAAATAATACATTGAGCACATTAAGAAAAAAGCAAATACATGCAAATTTGGTAGCTACTTGGAAGAAGCTTTAACGAATCAAATTATTTTCTGTATTTTTTATAACTTGAGAAAGTGTTTATTATCTATAGACGAGCTGGATTTAGATAAAGCTATTTCAGTGGCAATACAACATGAGAGTATTGAAACGACAGTTATGTCTTTTCTAGTAAACAAAGAGAGTTTGCGGTTAACCAGGTGGAGATTCATGTTGTATCTCGTAAGGGTGCTCAAAGAGGTAATGCTTCTGGGAATAATACAGGATGGAAACAAATTATCAACTGCAAATTTTGCCCTCGTAATCACGATAGAGGTTCTTGTCCAGCTTTTAAACAAAAATGTTTAAAATGCGGAATACAAGAACATTTTAAAATACGATGTCCTAAGAATAAATTTGATGATAGGGAATCAACGAGATCATTTTCAAAAACAGTTCAATCTATCAAACCTGAAACACCAAATGAAACGGTCAACAATATACAATGTGGTGTTGGAATAGATGATTTTTGGATTGCAACAGTGGATTCCAAAGAGGTTAAAAGGCAATCACTAGCCTTGTAATTTACCTTGCGATCACATCAAATAGTTTTCGATGCTTTGGTGGATACGGGTGCTAGTCACCCGTTATTAATAAATCTTTGATAGAAAATATGAGGGTGGAGATAGTGGATAAGATAAAAGATAAGATAAAATGAATTTTATGGGTGGTAACAGCACTATGGCTTACGCCCGTCCCGATACGGGGGAAGCCCCTTATCTTTGGCACGTCTAAAAATAGCTGTTAACTAAAATGATAAAAGCTGAAGATGTAAGCTCTTCAGAAAAATAAAATCGTATTAAAAGCTAAAGATGTATATTGTCTTTAGCATAATAGTTAAAAATGTGAAGGCTGTAAATAGGCCTTCACAAAAATAAAATAATACTACATAAAAC
>JAGDQP010019270.1:0-35120 GCA_022664845.1 Lepisma saccharinum
GAAGGACAACCGGACGCAATATGTGAAATTAAAAATGAGGACCTCTGTTGTTCAAATAAATAAATTAATTAAATATCATTATTTGAAAAGAAACAACTAACCAAGAATTGATAAGTAATTTACATAATTATTAAAGTAATGCTATGAATGTCAAATAAATTGAAACAATAGTTTTACCTTATGTAATATGAGAAGAGAGATGAAAATACTAGTGTGGTTCTTTTATAGTGCACAGTGACGCGATTGGAATCCAGGAAGAGGAAATAAAATTAGTCAATTTGAGAAGAAGGAAAGTGCATATTTTAGGCTTAACCTCAAGAAATGAAATTCTTACAGGAGAAAAATCACCTTTCCCGAGTGTTGGTAACAGTTCTCCTTTACTGTGACCAAAGACTTCTATTTTTTTTTTACTTATTCGTCAGATGTGATTTAAATCTTTAATATCCCTCCGCCGATCCACGTCATCAATTACCAAAATTCGTTTTTGTCCAGGAATCCACAGTTTCTTTCCTTTCATTCCTTTTCTTTTTCTTCTTTTTAATTATCTTATCGCATTTCTCTTCTACTATTTCAACCCTTTATGTGATGTATGATTGGCTTCCGTAAAGACGAACAAAAAAAAAATAGGAAGGAAATACAAAGAAAAGGTCACATTTTTTTACTCTGAGAAGAAATAAGAAAAAAAAAGGAAAGAAAAATTACAAAGTTAATTTCAGTGTTGCCACATTTTAGTGGTAAATTGTCACTACCAGCCGTGCCAACACCACAAACCAGTCATATCAGACCTCTCCCTTTCTTTGGCCAGTTGAAAAGTCACTTTCGTGTGCTAGTTTCGAACAAATTGTCAAAACCATGAACGGGATTGGAATGAAGCATTTGTTTTCCTGTCTCACCAACAGATGGTACCACTGGTAGTGGCAGCTGAATTCTATGACATATTGTAAGTTCTGTTGCTAGTGAAAAGACAGTTCTAATAAATTAAGTATTAAAAATGTTTATGTTGCTCTAGAGTTATGCTTAGTATGGCAAAAGTGGTGATGCTGCACGCTAGTTGAGAACTCAGAACAAATATCTCGATATTAAGATGTTTATACGAGCTCTTATTACAAACGCATATGTTGTTGGTTACACTATAATTTTTTTTTTCTCAATGTAGTTAGGCGTTATTTTCCGAATTATTCTTGGATATAGATAGACAACTTAGGTGACCGGAAATGTCCTGTAACTTGACTAATAAAAAATGATAAGAAAAGAACTTTGTAACAACATACTTTCCTTAAACAGTTCGTACCAAGAAGTAAATATAATAATAATTTTCTTTATGCATTGCTAAAAAGGAAAGCATGAAGACGCTCTCATATACAGTCACTTTGTAAACTCTTCAATTGGCGTGCCATGATTTTATTTTTAGTCATACATAAACTTTTTTTCTTAGTGTGAATTGTTTAAGGAAAGTATGTCTTCATATTTCGGTGTTCAGATACTTTTTCTCTAACTTTTGTGACCCAAATTCTAAAGTGCTCTGCCAGCAGTCATATTTATTTTAGGATAAAGAAGATCATATTTTTAAAAAAATATGCTTTTAAAATATATAGAAATATATGAACGTAACAATGGAATATTGTATTGTCATTCAACTTACGTTGCTGTGAAACATTTCATCATTGTATGACTTCAGAAAATGAGTTAAATTAACGTTGCAAGATTTGGGGACACCACAAACCATTGTGAACTAAAGAAAAGAATGTAAAAAGTGAACATCATTTAGTTCTTTAAGAGTACCGGGAGTAAAAGTAAAAAAAAAGAAGCCTGAAGCAAGTTGGAACACATCGTCCAGTGTCGTACCGAGTAGACTATACTTCCAGTTACAAGGAAACAACAGATTAGAACAGTAGAGAGCGTCAGAAATGCGTTACTCGAACTCTGAAGATATAAACTAAGTTAGTCCCACGACTTACGCTATGTTTTACTCACTTTCTGTTTTGCAATAATTAGGGATCGGAATGGCCATTCCTTAAGAATATTTTGCAATTTCTGCGAAAATAAGCGACCAAGATGGACGATGCAAACATGTGATCATCATTACGTGTATGGTTACGATAAGAAATTATATTTTATTTTTTCTTCCTCTGCATGTGATATTTCTCTGAAACATTAGAAAATATGAAGGGATTTTCGACAACATTTTCACACTGCCGCTGTATAACAATAGAGGAGAAGATCCAAATACAGGCTACCACTTTTATTTTTCGAATATCTCCAAAATGTTCCGAGGAATGTACTAAACAACAACTGCAAATATGTCTGAGAGATATGTTTACTTTATAATGTAGTTGCAAATTTAGATTAGAAACCCATGACTATGATATTAAACACATATTTTACAGAGAAGTCATAATCTTGACTTATGAAACACTGGTCTAAATATGGGCTACCCTTTAAAGTTACCTTAAATAATTAAAGAAGAAATTTTAACAGTTCAAAATAACGTTCAGGAGTGATATAGTGACGATAAATGTATATTTACAAAGGTCAGAAATAGTCCTCCTTTTCTGCACCAGCGCATTCTTTATGTGCTCACCTCGAACACATGTAACACATAACCCATAGGTTCAGAGAATATCGTGTCGCAGAATATACAATTCGTATCTTCATCATCTGCCTTTCCTTGTGCAGTTGGCGTATCAAAGTAACTATCTCCATCATCACAAGGATCTAGATCAGAAAACATCATCCTGGATTCTTCTGAATCTGATTTCTTGTCTTCTGAATTCTAAAGTTCCTTGTTTTCTTTTCCGTTCAGGTATATTCCAGGTTTTTTTTAATTGTTCAGCTCTTTGCTCAACTTCACTAAAGATAATGTCTTCTTGCATTTACTAGATTCCTGCTTTTCCAAGGAAGCCATAAGTGTTTCTTTGTATGGATTATCCGTTATAACAGTAGCACTTCCTCGTTTTCGAAGTCAATTGCTGGCGTTTTTCTTTATGGCAGGAACTGCTGAAATATGAAAAGATCTTAGTAGATTCGAAATTGCAAGTACTGTGTTGTAGGAGGAGAAAACTCTTAAACGAAGATGTAGGTAGGCAAGGTAGGCTCAAAATTTTCAACATCATATCTGCAAGGAAATACAATTTTGCTGTACTATAAGGCCTTTTCTGTACATTTATTAACAATAATCAAAATCGCATTAAAGTGTTTCTTGTCGTATGCTACATCAATAACCAGGGGGACAAATGTGTTCCAAAATTCAGAATCGATTTTGTACTAACATTCTTGTTTGTTCCACTAAAAAATTGAATGTTTTCCAAACACACTTATTTCTATGTTAATCATTCATTTGTGCCAAGTACATGAAATACTCATAAATAAGTAAGATATTAAGCAAAACAAAACACTCCGCTGATGTTCTGAATTCTGTAATTGACAAGCAATAACACAATTTAAAAAAAAATAATATAACTATTAAAGTTTCAGGCTCGACTTTTATACAGGGTGGATCGGAGCCAACTGACATGTTTCAACTAGGCATATATTATATACGAAAGCAGGGGAAAATAAGTAAAAGTGTCTATAAATACGACCAAGTATGCCATTTATTTACCACCGATTACAAGGTTATTTTTTTGAAAACTACATCAGGCAGATGAGCTCCTTTACATCAATGCATTGTTGCAAATGTTTCTTAAAGCTGTCATACACGCGCCTTCGTAGGTCCTCATCAATGGCTGCTAGTTCGTCACTAATGGCTTGCTTGAGTTCTTGAATACTCGTGATATACCTTTGGTCCCCATGGTCTTTCAGGAACCCCCACAGGAAAAAGTCTGGTACACTGAGGTCGGGCGACCTAGCTGGCCAAGCGATGTCGCCGAAACGAGAGATGACAGTTCCGAACATTTTACGCACTACATCCATACTGTTCCGCGCGGTGTGGGCTGTTGCTTCATCCTGCTGGAGATATAGGTTTTTAGGGTCAATGCCAGGCTGTCGTAACTTTCGTTCAACAAAGCCTTCCAACACAGTCACATAACGTTCTGAATCAACGGTCACTGTTTGTTCATTGTAATCCTCAAAAACATGCGAGCCTACAATTCCGAAAGCACCGACTCCACACCACACCGTCACTTGAGGAGAGTGCAAGGGCTTTTCATGCAGTTCTTTAGGGTTCACTGATGACCAGTAGCGCATGTTTTATTTGTTGACCAAGCCAGAAACATGAAAATGTACTTCGTCGCCCATTAGCAAAATATACAGAATGTCTGGGTTTCCCCGTCACAAATTACTCATGGTGGTGCAGAAGTCTAGTCTTGCTTCCTTCTCTCTTTCGTTAATTTGTTGCACAATTTGCAGTTTGTAAGGGTGAAATGTTATCTCTTTTAGCATTCGATTTAAACTTCTTCTCGTGAAACCTAAAATGCGAGATTGTTGGCGCGCCGAACGGCAAGGACTGTGTTCAAAATCTTCCCTCACTGTCTGGAGGTTCTCAGGCGTCCGCACTGTTCGTGGAGCTCCATGCTTCACGTCCAACACGCTACCAGTTTCTTCAAATTTCTTCACCCAAGCCAATATGGTATTGCAAGACGGTACGTGACCATGTCGACCAATATTGAACTGTCGTCGATAGACACGCTGCAGTTCCGAGACCGCATTTGTTTTGTAATAACTACGAACACAGGTAACACGGTGTTGCACGTTCCAACGCTCCATTGCGACTGACATACCGCGGCGGCGCACGACGTCACGAAATTGCGTCCCCCTCTCTACCATTCCGCCTCCCGCCAACCACGACAAGCTATTGTGGAGGCGCACTATTCAGATTTGAAATGTGTCAGTTGGCTCCGCTCCAATCTGTATAATTATAACAAAACAAGTCAGTGAGGAAGTTTGTGGCACCGCAGCGATATAGCCAGCGTGTCAGACTTCAAGATATTAAAAGTTCAGTTCTATTCCTGCTCAGCGTTATTATTATTTTTTAAGTACTTGCAATTTAATTCGTTTAAACAACCTTTTGTTCAGATAAAACCAAATTTTGTTTCAACCCCATTATTTCTACTGGAAAAGTACTACTCAAGAAAGGTTCTTCAAGTAAAAGTGTAACATAAAAACCTCATCTCAGCCATCGATTAAACATGGACTACATTCTTGTAGGCATGGTGAAGTGCAGTCGTTTCTCACTCGACAGCACTAAGGAAGGTTCAAGTGAAGTTCCAGTTGAAAGATAAGAGTTTTCTGCATTGCAGTGAGCAATAGGTGTGAAGATTTCACACAGGGAACTGACATCACTTTTCAACCAACTCAGTTGCCGGATACGAAATCAACTCTGATCTTTACACATGGAGCCAAAAACACACATCAGTTCACCAAATCACTTAACGAAAATCTCGCTCAACAACTTGTTGATTCGCTACAAAACAAGAAAAGAATCAAATGTTAATGTCGATGCAGTTTATTGTTCTGCTCTTATTGTAGAAATAACTTATGCCACGAATAGTCAGTCTCAAATTACTCAAAGGAGCTAGAGCAGGGTTTTCGAACCTAATATCGGCAATGGGACTCGCAAATTACCATACAAATCTCATAGACTAGGTCAAGAAAGGGTTATAACCAATTATAACAGTTCATTTTATATAAAATGTGACATAATTTATTTATATATTTACAAATTTGATCTTCTTCTGGATATGTTGACGTCGTGGAGGCAAAGGAGAAATTTAAAGGAATTCTAATATTTGAAATCGTTTAGTTACAAAAATTCTTCTCGCGGGAATCGAACCCAACCACAAATTCATTTCACAATATTAATCTGGAACGTACCCCTGTACGTGTAAACACAAAATTTGAAATCCTAACACACCATTAGCAACTTACGACCAACTTGCACACCTTCTCATAGGCAAACCTACACATATTGGACGTGCTCAGCTTCCCAACCCATGGGGTTGCACTATACTGAGGTCCAGGAGGAAATCCTGTTTACTAGCATTATTGCAGGCAACACCAGAGTTACCGCTAGCTCACTTGACTCCTCGCTCGTACTCATATTTAACACCGTGCGAGTCACGTATACCTTTGCTTCTCTTCTTGTGTGCAAGCGCTGAAAATAAAGACATGAGATTAGTACCCATTCCCAACCCAAGTTTAAAATCGCGAGCAAGGTGTTGTTAATGACGATTTGGCTTTAAAAGAAATTCGGGTAACAAGGATAGTACTCACGCACATAGTTCTGGCCAAGACTCCTGTTGCCCTCTCTACCACCTCTCGCACATATACTGAAATTTTCTATCACCAACTTTCCAAAAATTCACAAAGTTAAAAAATACTAATTCGATTCTATGTTCGAAGTAGCCGCATCGCTAGTGAGAGGTTCTCCCGGAGAGGTGTTGATCCTTCGAAGAGGTGCGTTGTTCTGTCTCGATATGCCTTAGACCCGCTAATATAAAACCGATCCCAGCAGACGAATAGAAGAGAATGAAAACGAAAAACGAAGAAGAAAACGAAACGGGGTCCCGACCCAAAAATTTCCTCTATCTCCAGAGTTTGGACTCGCCCACACACTTGGCCTCAATTTCCTAGCCTTCTCTGGTAACTGCAATGAAGAAAAGCTTGTACATGTGAATACAAAGAAACCGGCTGAGTTCCGTTACACTGGAAAATTTCCACCCCACTCTGGAGAGCTGATATACACGAAAATAGCAACTTTCCAGCTATCTAAAAAATTAACATTGGAAATATCTTTTTTGAAATAAATCCAATAAACACATCATTAATCCCACACAAATTATTACAAATTGATCCATACTCAATATCAAACCTTACATTCATAAACAGATTCAGTTAATTTGATATAGTCAAATTGTTACATAACCATTTAAATCAAACCTTAACACTTCTAGAAACATAGCATACAGAAGATAGAAGTAAAGAAAGTAGTCGTATGGTCGACCATAAGATGGGGGGGGGGGCGGAATCAGAAAGAGAAAATATAACATAAACACAAATATTTACATATAAGCAAATTAACGTAGTACTAATTTACATTAAAATATGCAGATTTTATCATTCATATACAAGAGGAAAACTGACTGCATCAGTCGCATAAGAGCATATTTTTACAACATAAAGGCAAACGAAAACAGAATATACTACAGTGATTGCATAACATAAGCGCCCAAGTAACGTGATTATACGGAAGGTTCTCATTGACACTAATACTAAAGACTTGACCTAACCTTCGGATAAAAACCATCAACCTCTCACAAATGTCCTGGAGAGGCGAAACAGACACAAGTAAAGTTCTTATGTCACTCTTTTTCATTCTACTTGAAAGGGTTTCTGCAACTAAACACTTGAAGACTTCTGCAAATGTATGCATTTACTAACCTGCTCTACTTTCGAACTCACATTGAACCAAACAAACCTCTCTCACTTCTTCAGTGCTTTCGCTGTCAACGATTGGAACATTCTCAGAGCACCTGTAATGCGTTTCCACGATGCTTAAAGTACGGTCAAGGACATTATACGAAAATATGCACGTAACCTAATGCTATCTGCAGAGTTATTCGGTCCTCAAATCATATTCAGAGGCACTATAGAAGAACCTCTTAAACCAATAAATATACAGGGGAACGAGAAAGCAAAATTTCATCGATCTTTGACTTCGGGAAATGAGTTCAATTAACGTTTCAAGATTTTATGACACCACGAACCATTGTGAACTAAAGAAAAGAACGTAAAAAAGAAATTTACCGGGTCACTAGATACTGTTGAATCATTTCGTACAACCTTTTCTATAGAGGCAATAAAGTTAACTTTAACCCTTTTTTATGTAAGATTTTATTTTGAAAAGTAGTTAGTACAGCGAAGTATTATTTATTGACTGCTAATTTGTGCTATTACGTTGATAAGTTATTCAAGCTCTCTCAGTAATCGTCCACCTTTCCTGGTCCATCTGAAGCGTGTTTCGAAGTAAATATCAGTTTGATATTTCATATTTTCGATTAGTGTAACACAAAAATAATCGATAGTTATTAGTCCTCTGTCAAAATTCTTGAGTCATGTGTTAACTCGCACTGGCCTTGATAGAGCCTTGTACTATTTTCGTGGCTAACGTTCAAGGATTCGACCATCGGGATCTCAGGCGGTGAATTTGTGGATCTGACAATGTGATCTGAAATTTTTTCGAATGTGAGTTAGGTGTAGGCGAAGTGAGTGGTAAAGAATAAGATGGATAATGCTTAAGGATAGCCGGACTGCTTGATAACTTGATGGGAGTATCTTATGGTAGTCCACTAAGATAGCATTTTAATGATTTTAAACCTTCTCTACGCTTCTGAGATTGTGTCTCAGTGCATGTTTTAACGTTTTCTCCTATAGTCTTTCTGCATAGCATTTCTGAGCCCTGGTTCTGAGGATGCAGAATTGAGATGATGATAAGATTAGTATAAATTGGTGTTATTTTCCTTTTTGAAACAAGTGGGTATCGACGTTACATGTGTGTTGTGACCATGCTTATGGAGGTGTAATGTTTAATGTATTATTCTTCCTGCATGGATAGCCTGAGTCTCCCCTCTCCTCTTTGGCCTTTTTCTAATGCTTTATCCTTTTGTTGACGCCAACTTTCTCCGCTCTGGCTCTTCTTTTCCGGCTTCTCTCACGTGTGCTTCGAATGCTACTACTACGTATTAATGGAATGAACGGTCTTTTCTATGGAAGCAAGGCAGTGATGGGTAAGCTACCCGCCTTCACTTCTTCTACGAGTAGAAATTCTTGGATGAATATAATTTTATAGTTTCATGGCCTCGTCTGTGGCTGAAGAGTTTTCTCCAGGGTAGACATTTCAGTTTTAGTGGCTTTTTTCCGCCCGTGAGAACGTTTCATTTCTTAAAGGATTCTGTCTCCTTACGATAGCCTGCACACTTAGTGAAGATAATGTTTCAACGTTTAATATTGAGAGTACCCTTTGCAGTAGCGTAAATAAAATTTTATATCTCCCTGAAAGGAACTTTTAGAGCCCTTCTGGGAGCGTCTCTCACATGCAATTTCAACAAATTCACCCAGCATGTAAACAAAACATATGTAACAGCCTAGTTGCTGTTCCATTTTTATTTTTATTTTTTCTCCCCTTTTATTTTCTTAGTCTCCGTTCTGTTTTCTTTCAGTGTGTTCTCTTTAGCTCATTCTCTTTGGTTGGTTTTAGACTCTTGGAGCGTTTTCCGCTTGGATTTTGCTTTGGATTTTTTATCGTTATCCATCCAGGTTTTCGTTAGTCACGCAGCAATGACTTGGATCTAACGCTTGTTTTTGATTGGCCCTAGTCAATGCTTCGTGACTTGTTTTTTGCTGATTGGTGTGAATCAGCCTTCTTCTCCGTTTGCTGGGAGAACTGCTCTCCCACGCCATGTTAGTTTAGTTCCAATTTTTAAACCGAAGCGACCAGATGCATGGGCTTTCCATCACCTGTACTTCCTAAGCCCTGTCTACGAAAGGTAGATGTAAAAACTAAATTAAACTTAATTTTCGATGATATTTCGATTGATTTCGTCCGTTCCGGAAAATTACTTTATATCATATTAAGAAGAATAAAAACCGATACAAGTGCTATCAGGACTTTTTCGTCATAATTTCGAAATTTTCACCGTGTTAAATTATTTATTTTGTTTTAAGATTATTTATCAGTATGTTTAATATGTTCTAAATTTTAGTATGGGGCCGCTATTGACCGAATTCTTGCATTATAAATATCGGTCCGTTAGGTTTCAATAATCAAATGCCAATTTCTCGTCTCCCGTTTTTCCATATCTATTCGAAATTCCCGGTTAGCCATGTTTGACAGCTACCGCATATTTTCCATACTTGATCAAATTAGCAACATGTCTGCTCGATTATTTTTGCGTACCGCTTTGATGCTAACAGTAAATTATAAATTATTCAACATGGTTCGATAATTTTTGGTTTCAACTCCAGCCACTATTCTCCAATGAAAAATCATATTTTATAACAATATTTTGTATTTTCAAAATTTATTCAGAACGTCTTGTATATAACGTAGTAATCGTCTGTAATGACGTCACGAAAATATTAAGGTTAAAGTGATTCTTTAATTATCATGCATTTTGGACTAGAACTTCTTTCGTGTAAGTAATACTGTACTAAAACTTTTCCAAATTGTACAACAATATTTCGGAAATAATTTGTGAAAACATCAACGAAATTTGTTAATAATTACAGAAATTATGGACTTTAATGTGTGACTACATAACTTTCAGTTCGGCTTAATTCATGTATACCAGCGATTCAAATTTGTTTGTTTTACAACTCAACTGTAATTCTGTTCAGATTCTGATAAAATTATCATAGCCGAAAGCGTGAAATATGTACATTCAAAGCAATAAATTGGAATTATGAAATTTTTATATTTCTTCGAAAACAAATCTTGAGTTTATATTCAGTGAACGTAGTGTAGAAACCTCTCAGTTAACCAGGTACGATATAAGGCATTAGTTCATAATCCTCGTACAGTGTTTGGTAATATTTATAATGTGCAGTGAGTTATTTAATGTTTAACTTGATATCTATTGGAAATTAGCTATGAATCGTTACGTGAAGTTGACAGCAATTGATACTCATTATTTCTGTGTTTCGGTAAACTTATCGTTTTAAGTGATGTTAATTTAATTAGATTAGATCGGTTCATAAATCCGTAGACCAGTGGTAGGATTCTTTCGCCAGCTGAGAAGTGATAACTTGGGAAAGGAACTATATATTGAATTTCTGGTTATTTCTGCATTGAAATATGAAGTGACTCCAGCATGTGATTTGTGTTAATATACATTATTTGCGTTTTGCGTTATGACACTACGTTTGGACTGAGTTGCGACCGTCATTCGTTGTGTTCGTTCGTCTTTATTTCAGGAATTGCGATTCCAGACTACAGGTGTGGGCCCTACTAAGGTAAAGGTAAGACATGGTCTTTTGCCACCCTGTAGACTTCGAAGTGAGTAAAGACATAGTATGAGTCACATATGAGTCGTTTTGCGTAAAGATTATTTCCCAAGTAAAGATTTGCGTTTTTCTCTCTTAATCTGTCGCTAATCTGAACCAGCTGGTACTTCGGAGTATGAACTGACGATCTAATTAAAAGATTGGAGGTGTCGCCTTACCGGTATTTCCTCCCTCGATCTAAATTATTTTTTTTTACAGTGATCACAAGGATCTGGAATCCTCTTTCCCAGATATTCTTAAATCTGGAAGGCATTTCTGCGCCGCTCGTCTGGGGTGTAGAAATTGTTTGGAGCTAGAGGTTAGGTTAGATGCGTTGCGTGGGTACTCTAGGCTCCTGGCGACCCTATTTGTCTGTGTGATCCACTTTTGGGATCATTAGGCCTGTTGTTGTTGTCCGTTTCACATACACCAACAATGCGGACCAGTGTTTGCCAGATTCCTAATATCCCACGACTTTTGGCACATCAGTATATACTTCTCAAATACTTGATCTTGTTCTACTTCTTTCGCTTCCAATTTCTATTTTTGCTGTGGTTTGATTTCTTCCAATTACCATTCCATTTCATCTTCTGTGCGTTTATCATCATTACATGTTCCTCGGGATTTCTCTTTGTTGTTTTTCCATCTTTTTTTAAATTCTTCATCATTCTCTGAAACAAGAACACTATGATGTACAGAGCTAATGTATTTGATATTATATTTCCCAATAGTATTAATTTAAAGTTGCAAAAAGGCCTGTTGAACTGACAAGTTATTAAGAAAGTTTGTATTTTGTGATCTATTAAAATAATTAATCGCAACTTGCCCAAAAGGTTGCTAGATGGTAGTTCAGTTAGCTCATAAATATGTATTCGTGTTATATACGAGCACTACGAATTCTCCCACATTTGTAACACGTAAAGTTTAACAATAAAAGCACAAAATTAAAGTGTTTAATAAATTATTACAACAACACCGTCTGTTTACCTGGAATAATAATTACCAAAACTTACCGAAACAGTTAAGGATATAAATACAATAGCTATCAATAAACCAAATATCACATTGTTGTTAGCTATTTTAAGGAATTTTTATATGCGAAGGTTGTAGGAGTCCTTCAATGGAATCTTAACCTTCCAGTGCCGTAATGTAGGAGTCTTCAAGACTTGCAAAACAGACGAGTCCCACGCTTAGGGGACCCGCTTTTTTCTTCATCGAAATACCCCCTTACGTAGCCCTGAGCTGTCTTGTCAGCGATGTTCCTTCTGCTATCTGGCTTTATAAAATTATTTGATTTGTAATGCAATGGACCATTCACCTGCAGGGTCATCTTAATGTGTGGGCGCAGGGAGCAATCGTCAGGGGACTCTCCAACCAACTGAACCGTAGGGGGAGCATGCTAATTGCAATCGTTGTATTTTCAAATTTCTTAATCTGTTCATATTTCAATCAATTAAAAAAATGTTTACGTCACTTCCTTATAAGCAGTGGCCAATGTTAAGTAAAAACTGGTAAAGTAGGATTCGGATTTCAGAATAGCTGTCTACAAAGTAGAGCACAATAAAAGGTTTTGCGACGTACAATTTGCACTGCTCCTGACGTATTGTTTCGTTTCATTTTCTCATGTGAGTGAGATCTACTGCTAACGACTAGCCCTTAATAAATAACTGGTTGATAGCAAACTATCTAGGCAGTATTGTTAAGTACATAAAGCTTTTTCATTAACTAATACGCGTAGTGTGGAAAACTGACTAACTTATGCTGGGAAGAATGTAGACATCAAGTTCATCCCCATCTTTTTCGCGGAGCGTAAAATCTAGCAGACACTGTTGTGTGTCATCCCAAATTTTCCGCAATACTCCCACAACTTTAAAATTTTTGCGGACAAAGTTAGATAGGAACAGTGCAAAACTCTACTTACACCCTCCCAATTTCGACTTTACCCCCTCCCGGACTGACAATCCTGGCAACATCTCTGTCTGGATGTTATACTGGATTGCAAGCATTTTTCAAAAGAGAAGTGTATGACCAATTGGAGGAGGTGAGGACAATATGTCAGTCTCGTGTGCAAAAAGTCGAGGAATCCGTGCGACGCGTAGATAACCAGCGCGAGAAAGACAAACAGCAGATAGAACACCGGATGTACGACGACCGGGAGGACCTTAAAGAAGAAATGTCTCATGCACACGCTGTCGTTATACACGCTGCCGCCGTGGGGAATCTGGACCGGGTCGACAAGAAAGTAGAAGAGACGGTGGAAGTAATACATCATGGAGACAATCAAGTCATGGCGAGGGTAGGAGAAATGTCAAGACATGTTGACAGTATCACTAGGCGGATTGCACGAATGGAAGTCTGCCATCAATCCCTCCAGAGAGGTGACGAGATGACCAAGGACTCGTTGAAGGGTGTAAGGGATGGAATGGATGAAATTAAGAATCATCTTGCGCAAGAAGAAACTCAATTTAAAGAAGGATCTACGAAGAGGGTGGTATACGATCGCAACCAAGGCATGCAAAATGAAACGTCGCTAGTATAAAATCCCACACGGAAAGATCCTTTAACACAATGGCAAACGGTTGGCACGCACGGAGATGGAAAGGTCAACTGTGAGGATCAAGTATCATCATCCCAAACCCCGATGGATGGGGAAAATGACGGGCCCTCAGTCACAATTCAGAAAGAGCCTATCTGTGAAACCGAAAGCAGGTATTCCGAAGGTGAAAGTCACTCTAATACTACGTCAGGCAGTTACAGCTCGCTCGAGAAGAAAAGAAGATTACGAAAAACGAAACATCGAAATAATCGAACTGCAGGACTGTGCGATCTTTTAGTATCTATCCCAAGAACACGAGGAAAGGAGTCTCAACAACAAGAGTCCTGGTAGACATGGTAAGAACGAATGCTCTATAGGGGCGGTTCACACGATTCGGGTGGATCCAGAATAAAGTTAGCAGTTATTAAGTCTTTTACGAAATTTCCCCAGGAGAAAGGTGAGATGACTGCTAGGACATTCCTGAATCGGTTCGAGCAAGAGGCGAGTCTCATGGGAATAGCGGAAAATAGATATTTGGACATTACGCCGTTTATTTTGCGAGAAGTACCGTTATCGTGGTTTGAATCGAATGAGCACAAGTATATGACCTATACGGAATTCAGAGAAGCGTTTCTTCAGCATTATCAATCTGATAGTATGATATATACTCATTTGACTTGCTTGACCACAACGTCGTTTCACACCAAGAATGATGCCATCGTGGCGAAATTTGTTACTGAGCGTTATGTCAGAATAAGAGAGTTGGACCCTTTAATTTTTGAAACCCACATCTCCATGATGATCAGCCTACTGTTACCCGTGCGTGAGTTATCAGAGACAACTGGCGACTGTGCAGGTCCTCAGTCTAGATAGCATCCTTTAAACTATCCTTAAACTAGAACTTATGATACCATCGAAACTCGTCGGGGCATGTCTCACGTCATCACGCAGAAACCAAAACCCGTAATCCGTCAGAAACATATACGGTATTCGAAGCAGAGATCAGTTCAGGAGAAACAGCGGAAGAGACGATACACATGAAGTAGGAGGACCGGAATGACGCTCTAAATGGATCCAGAGGATATAGGGAACGTGATCGAAGAGGAGGCCGATATTACAAGAATTCAAAATATCGAAACAGGAGACGCGGTCAGGCATCAGAAAAAGAGCAACATGGACTTCATGATGCGAAGAAGGCATCAGCAGTAACTAAAGGACAAGCAGGATCCCAGGCGCTGAGCAATGGGTATATGCAACGAGGGGCAAGCAGTCCATCCTCGGAGAGTCGAAACGTTATACCAAAAAACTAGATGCCCAACAGTTGCTAGGGTTCGAAGCAACTGGCAGGGTACCGTCCGACAAAACCCACAACCACGACAGTACATCTACGAGATACAATGATCGATTGACCACAATGAATATTCTCAAGGAATGATGACGGACAAGGAAAACCATCTCCGAGTGATACTGACAAGGAAAATCCATAAATTAGAAGTGATTACCTAGAAGTGCCAGGAAGGCACACTGGAAATGGAAGAAGGGACGGTCCTAGAAAGATTTCGTAACAAGAAGATATGAGTAAACCAGGAACTAAAATTATGACAGCAATATAGAAAATGGAGCTCAGGGGACATGTGATTGAAGGTTAGCATTCAAAGACAAGAAGAGTTCTGAAGTTTCCGAAATTAGACTAATGCTCTGTTCCATGAGTGGATGCCCTGGCTATGAGTATAACAATTATGTAGGTGTCGGCCAATTGATATAGAAAAGTCCAGAGAGCCTGGTGTAGACGCGGCTAGAAACAATAGGGGTTCGCCGGCCTAGACATATTGTTACGTAGAGCGACACGTTGTATAAGAAGAAACACAGCAGGCAGACCAAGATACAAAGAGAAGAGAGGAACATGAGTCCTTCGTTTTAGAGAAGAAGAGGTCGCGCAGGTCGATCAGGAATATGTTGAGATATTTCCCCGTGGTCGCAGGAAACCGTGGAGTTATTACCAGGCTGTTCAGCTTTGATTTGAGTCTTAATGGTTTGTCATTTTGTGGAGATTTGTCGATCCATAAAGTTATGAGGATCATTCATTCGTTTTATCTCTCAAAACGTTTTCATCATTTTTAGCCCAAGAAAATTGTGTTCGGTTGGAGAGTCTTCTTACGTCATGCATCGCTCATCTGAGGTGTTGTCGCAGTTTATCAACTTAGTGGTTTTTAAAGGCGGAAATCGTGTCTCGTTGCTAATTATAGTACTCCTGTAAATATAGAATAATAAGGGACTGAAGACGAAAGTATGTAAATCATTAACAACGCTTTTATCGTACTATTGTGAATATTGATGCATCTACGTATCTGGAAGACTTGCACCCGTTATTTTGAATTGTGTTGAAGGTGCCGTGTATAATCATCAAACTGTTACCCCTAACTCTCCAAGATGTCCCTTGTCGGGCGCCATATGTATCCGGGTAATCCACCGCTTGCATGCGGACAAAAGTAAAAATAATAAGGAAGTGTGTTTGCAGGTCTAGATTATCACCACGACCGAGCACCAGAGATGTTGCACGAGTGCCGGAAACCCCAACAGGTAGTTGAAACGACTCCAACCCATGATCCCAAAAGAGTACACAGACAAATAGGGTCGCCAGGAGCCTAGAGAACCCACGCAACGCATCTAACCTAACCTCTAGCTCCAAACATTTTCCACACCCCAGACGAGCGGCGCAGAAATGCCTTCCAGATTTAAGAATATCTGGGAAAGAGGATTCCAGATCCTTGTGATCGCTGTAAAAAAATTAATTTAGATCGAGGGAGGAAATACCGGTAAGGCGACACCTCCAATCTTTTAATTAGATCGCCAGTTCATACTCCGAAGTACCAGCTGGTTCAGATTAGCGACATATTAAGAAAGAAAACGCAAATCTTTACTTGGGAATAATCTCAAACGATGATACCCCTAACGACTCATATGTGACTCATACTATGTCTTTACTCACTTCGAAGTCTACAGGGTGGCAAAAGACCATGTCTTACCTTTACCTTAGTAGGGCCCACACCTGTAGTCTGGAATCGCAATTCCTGAAATAAAGACGAACGAACACAAACGAATGACGGTTGCAACTCAATCCAAACTTAGTGTCATAACGCACAAATGCAAATAATATTTATTCACACAAATCACATGCTGGAGTCACTTCATACGTCGACGCAGAAATAACCAGAAATTCAATATATAGCTCCTTTCCCAAGTCATCACTTCTCAGCTGGCGAAAGAATCCTACCACTGGTCCACGGATTTATGAACCGATCTAATCTAATTAAAATCAAATCACTCAATACGATAGGTTTACCGAAACACAGAAATAATTAGTATCAATTGCTGTCAACTTCATGTAACGATTAGTAGCTAAATTCCAATGAATATCAAGTAAAACATTAAATAATTCACTGCACTTCACAAATAACTATTACTAAACACTGCAAGAGGATTATCAACTAATGCCATAGATCGTACCTGGTTAACTGAGAGGTTTCTATACTACGTTCACTAAACATAAACTCAAGATTGTTCGAAGAAATATAAAAATTTCAGAATTTCAATTTATTACTTTGAATTTACATATTGCACACTTTCGGATATGATAATATCATAAGAATCTGAACAGAATTACTGTTGAGTTGAAGGAACAAACAAATTTGAATGATCTATCTGGTTTACATTGAATTAATTAAGCAGAACTGAAAGTTACGTAGTCACATATAAATGTCCATAATTTCTATAATAATTAATAAATTTTGTTGATATTTTCACAAATTATGCCCTAAACATTGTTATTTAATTTAGAAAGGTTTTGTTACAGAATTACTTACACGAAAGAAGTTCTAGTCCAAAATACATGGTGCAGAAAGAATCAATTTCGCTCTAATAATTGTGTGACGTCATTACAGATGATTACTACATTATACAAAAGACGTTCGGAATAAATCTTGAAAATGCAAAATATTATTATAAAATATGACTTTTTCATCGGAGAATAGTGGCTGGAGTTGAAACCAAGATTATTGAACCATGTCGAATAATATAAAATTTATTGTTAACATCAAAACGGTACGCAAAAATAGTCGAACAGACATGTTGCTAATTTGATTAAGTAATGAAATTATGCGGTAGCTGTCAAACATGGCTAACCGGGAACTTCGAATAGATTTTTAAAACAGGAGACGAAAAATAAGTATATGACTATTGAAATCTAACGAACCGATACTTGTAATGTAAGAATTCGGTTAATAGCGGCCCCATACTGAAATTTAGAACATACTGTACATTTTAATAAATAATCTCAAAATAAAATATTGAATTTAACTGAAGTGAAAATGTCGAAATAACAATGCTGAAAAATCTCGGTAGCTCTTATATTGGTTCTAATCTTCTTATTTCGAATAATATAGTTTTCCGGAACGGACGAAATCAATCGAAATATTATCAGAATGTATATTTAATTTGGTGTTTATATTTACCACTCGTAGGTAGGGCTTAGGAAGTATAGATGACGGAAACCCCATACGTCCATTCGTCTCGTCATTAAAATTGGAACTGAACTAACATGGCGTGGGAGAGCAGTTCTCCCAGCAAACAGAGAAGAAGGCTGATTCACACCAATCAGCAAAAAACAAGTCACGAAACATTGACTGGGGTCCAATCAAAAACAATCGTTAGATCCAAGTCATTGCTGCGTGACTAACAAAAACCTGGATGGATAATGATAAAAATCCAAAGCAAAAATCAAAACGAAACACGCTCAAAGAGTCTAAAACCAACCAAAGAGAATGAGCTAAAGAGAACACACAGAAAGGAAACAAAACAGAGACTAAAAAAATAAAAGGGGAGAAAATAAATATAAAAATGGAACAGCAACTAGGCTCTTACATAGTTCTGGAGCTGATAGTGGATAAAATGTATGGACATAGATGCCTTTAAGATAAATATCTTTAATATACTTGATAGGGCCAAAGAGGCTTAGTTACACATTTATTCGTTTTTAAGTAGCCCAATATATATATATACTTGTAATTATTTGTATAGCATAATTTGATAGCCTGTCAGGCATGTAACTACAAGTTAGAAGATCTAAAAAGCATACCTTTTCATATTGGAAAGTAGCTTTTTAATAATATTCTTTGCTTTTCAGGATATATTGGCAATTCCTAAGGTAGTCGAATACACTGATGGGGTATTCCTATACAGTAGTAATTGCTCCTTGGATTGAAACCTATCGATGATCATTTCCAAGTTCATTCAGAATTTACTTTAGTGGTGATGATCCCTATCGTTGGAGGTTCCCACTATAGTTAAGGCCTGTGTGAGCGGGAGATGATCATGGATATGTTCTCGGTGGTGGCCGGTATACTAACAATAGGCAAATAAATCGTCATTCAGCATTATATAGGGCAGTACAGATCAAGCCAGGACCTTGCAATCTTAAGAAGTACGAATGATCCATATTTCGTATTCTTTTATATAAACTGTGCCCGAAACAGTGGAATAACCAAGGACAGTTATACAGAACATTAATTTCGTTTTACTTTAGTTCATTTTTAAACTCTAATTATTCAATTCTTACATTCAGGTTTGTAATTCTTCTGCATTTTAAGCAAAGAGGATGATACCGTATTCAAATCTAAGGTGATTAAAGTATTCCATTGTTATTCCAAATTCATCGGCGTTTGAGTAGTTTCTCCAGAAAACTTCTGAGAGATTGAATTTCGCTGTCTTCGCTCTTTTCCAATCTTGAATTTGATTTCAGTTATTTAGGCGTAAAGAGTGATTCAGATTGTTGTAAAAACGAGATCATGAGAATAACTAATGTAACAATAGAATCTTTAACAACACAGAATTAATATTGTGTGGGACACCAATGACTATTGTACGCGTCTATTGTGTGAATGGAGATGTACACTGCTATCAAGATGGGCAATTTACATGAAGGGTCTTTGGTGGTCATAGAGTATCTGTACATAGTCTATCCTCTAGGTGAGGTCGTCACATAGACAAATAGTATCAGGGCTTGTCAGATACTGTAAATACACCTAAGCCCTCGAAGAACCATCCACCTGCTTGAACTGACATCACTGTTGTCTTACGAGACTGATGCTAAAATTTCACGAGTCTGTTTGTATAAAGCACTTCGAATCGTTACTCATCAACCTAATCAACAATATGCTAGTCCTCGCTTTCCCAGCTAAGCGTCCTTCTTCGATGTTGGTGACGTTTGGTCCTATTGATAGTCTCAATAGTGGCCCTGGTCAAGGGCTTCGTTTGTTCTGAAGGATGGAGAGGAGATCGAATTGTTTGTCCTAAACCCAGTTTCGCAAACTCAATTCGCAACATTAGAAAAACAGTTTTCCATTAGAAATATTCAACCTGCTGACTTCACACTATGGCTTAAACACGCATGACATATTTCAGTGATGGCGATAAAACCGAATAAAAAAACACGTAGAATTTATTATTGTTCTTATTTGCAAATATATTTCAGTTCAGTGAAACATTTTGCGTTTTCATTTTGTCTTAAAGGTATTTTAGCTGAATTGCTAAGAATAATTGAATCGGCAGTTTGAAGAAGGCAATAAACGCCAAAAAAGTGAAAATCTACTTTATGCCGGATTTGATGTCTGGAAGAGATGGCGCATCTATACAATACATAAAGAAAGCAAAAAAATATTAGTAAAGCCGTCAAAAATAGGTTCGAAATAGATATGGGAAAAACTAGCGTAGCAGCTATTTTTCACTGCTACATGGGATAAATTGCTATGACTGTTACAACCGATGAAAAATAGCAGTTACTGGCTTAGCTGCTATTTTCCTCTGAAGCTTGTTAATGGTAATTCAGATTTTATCCTGTTTTCTAAACAAACAGAAGTGCTGGGAGAACGGAACAAAATGTCAGAGACTTGGCTGCAGAGATGACAACCATGGCCTGTGAACACTACGTAATTGGTAGCGTCTGTTACTCGCTTACGGAATTGATATGAAGATCTATCAGAAAGCAATGGCTGTTAGTTCGCTACGTGGAGTAATGGATAAGGCGTTGGAGTTGTAATGCAGGGGTGCCGGGTTCGATACCAATTCACCGTATAATTTTATTTTTAAAGTGGTTTATATTTTATTTACATTTCAAATAGGTTATTTTGAAATGTTATTGTTTAATTTGTTTTATAGCTTTAATTGTATTTAACGTTTTTTGTAATATTTTCCGTTTATTCTAATTCCGTAGGCCAATTCAGATTTAATAAAATGTTAAAAAAATGGTTAAGGCATTGGACTTGGGATTCAGTAGTCCCGGGTTCGGTACTCCTTCACCTATTTTTTTAAAGAGATATTCCTTTTTATTTTGTAATTTCGAAGGAAAGCTCTGGTCTTGAGATTATACATTTTTCTTCCTTTGAGGCAGTAAAAACAGTACGCCCAATAAAAAGTCCATAAAATTCACATAGTTTAGAAAAAATGAACCAGCAATTTGAAGAAGTGAACAAACACTAAAAAATCGAAATTAGTTTTTTACTAAAAAAAAACGCACCTCAATTTATACATGCTTATCATAAGGTAGAAGAAAAGAACGATAGATAGTTATAGAATGATTTATCTGGCCTTGGAAATATTAGTCAGTTTGAAGAAGGGAACAAGGCCACTAGCGTCTCAAAACAAGACGGCCTATTTTCGAATGTCTGAGAAAACACGATTCAGTCGCGTGTGCAATAAAAGAGAACACCATACCTGACTTTACCAAACTTCTACGTGCCCTTGGTCACTAATTTTATTAAATTTTTTCATGCGTTTATATAATAATAATAATAATAAATCACAGCCATATTCAATCCACTACTGGATGAGGCCTCTCCCCGAAGGGAGGAGTTGGCCTACTGCTCACACGCTGAACAGACGGGTTGGGAGAGGAAAACCGAAGCTCTCACTGTGATCGCCACTGTATTTTATGAACAGCAGCTCCCCAATTGTCCTCACGATGCTGGGTCAACACCGACATTTTTTAGCCCTCACCGGGAATCGAACCCGGGACCGCTCCCACTGAAGTCGAGCGCGGTACCACCGACCAGGCTGCGCAGGAGCTCAATGCGTATATATATATATGAAAAGAGAAACTTTTTTTTTCTTTAAAAAAGACAGAGAAAATCACACTATTATTCGATCTTGGGTTCTCCGTATTAGCTTTCCGACATGCTACCAATCCACTAAATTGATAATTGGAAACTGTCTGCTTGTCAGTCTCATTTACGGTGAAGGAGTAATGCGCTTGTGCGAGAATGATCCCGCCTTAATAGGAGTTCCTTGTATTTGAGACACTACTACATGGCACTTGTGACTAGTGACAGTTGGAGTGCATTGTGAAAACACGAGTTAATCGTGCGTGCAATAACAAAAATACCGTACCTGACTTATCTAATCCACATGCGTTTGTTCACTAATTAAATTTTCTAATTCATTTATACATATAAAAAAAGAGAAACGTTATTTTCATTAAGAAAAAAACTACACCGGGTTTCGATCCAGCCTTGCACCTCCCCCCTTGCACAGAACTGGTGGGTTTATATACATCCTAGTTTTTAGTGGCATCTTTTAAAATTGTAAATCACAACTTTTATTAAATTTCCTTTTGTGTATTTACATAAAAAACGAAAAAAAAAATTCTTTTAAAAAAATATGTGAAAAGTCAACGTCAGGGTTTGAACCCCGGACTTCTAGATCAGTTTTCCGGCTTCTTGACCACAAGACCAAACTACAGCTGCCGGTTTGAGCGCTTATCGCTGTTACTTATCGTCAAGGATAAGCGAGAGTGGGTTATTCCTTCCGGAAGTGTTTCACTTGACTGCCAAGCCCTGCGAGAAGAGCTGAAAAAATCTTGCCTTCCTGTCGCTAGTCGCAAGTTATACTAATTCAGAATGAAACAATTACGCGTCCCCCTACCCACCGTACCCACCGCTTTATACCTTCCTGATTTAATTGTGTTTTGATGTACTGTTTCTTCTCCACCAGTAAATCCAAGCTCCGATAATAATTACATAGAATAGTTTGACAACAGTTATGGTAGGAACTAAACTACCTCTGTCCATATCTCTACTGCACACGTAACAGGATGCAGGTAAATAGGTTAATCTAAAATATTGTTTTAAACTTCTTTTTCACAGACGGGGATAACTAACTCGCATTTAGATACGTTTTCATATACTGATATTTTTAACTGCTATTGTTAACAGATGTTTACATATAGCAACTATTGCTATCACTATTACGGAATAAAAGCAGTTTTGCACATTTGTAGGGCAAAATTTCTGTCAGTCGGTAGACGGGGAAAAAATGAATTTATTACTTAGGCTTGTAACTTTCAAGTTCATTGTACATACATTTCTTGTAAATAACATTCATTTGAAGGTTTCTATTCTTCATTTTCTGGTCGATTTTTTCATTCTTACGTCTCAGCACTTAAAAATGTGCAGACGTTTTTTCATAAGTTTGAAGAAGGAAACAAATCCACCAATTTTTTTTTAACTCTACAGGAAAAAATACAATACTTGTAAACTGTCTGAGCAGTACGAAAGTATCAGAAGACAGTTTCGAATATTCAGTAGTAATATTGTTTCCTTTCAATAAATAATAAACATATTATACAGTTTTTTTTAATTTCCCACAAAACAGCTTTTTGGATTTGTTTCCTTTGGATTACCACTTTTTTGAGAAACCAACCCCGGACACCATATCCATAAATATTGGTAATTCGGCTCAGAGGCGTAACTACATTTATGTCCCCCTCCCTTCTCCCGAAGAAAATTCCCAAGGTTGATTCAGTCCATTTAGAAACTAGGGTAAAAGTCCCCCCACGCATTGCGAGGTTTTGCTCCATAGTAGTTTCGCCCTTAATTCGGCACTGCTACCGAACATCAGCCAAATTGCTAAGCTATTTCTACCTGACTGCTTCAAAATTTACTCTACAGGTGTATTATATAGTACTTTTCTTCGTTAAAGGAAACTGCATACATAAAATCTTAGATTATTTAGTAATTTGAAAAGCAGGGAAAAGCAATAATAATATGTTATTGCTTATTGCTTTTATTGCTATTACTATTAAGCTCATACGTTAATAGATATCGCACCTACTAGAACTTATAAGTATAATTGATTATTGTAATTAATATTTTTACAATATTACTATTATTGTAAATTACAATACAATACAATATTACTATTATTATTGAGAGCCTGAGCTGTAAATCAATAATTTATTGAAACAACATACAACCCCACACTTTTCTCGATCCCGGACACAACGTGAAATCCTGGACTGTCCATTTCTAAACACAAACGTATAGTAGCCCTATCCTTAGAGGTGTTTGGGTCTATTGTACGGTGGTTCTTCGCTGAAAAGTAGTTCATCTTTGGTTCTGCATAGACAGAGATGGACAACGAAAGTAATTGTCTTATAAAGTAGCTGACAGGCACACGACGATTGAGGTCTTACTGAAATTCTAGTGTAAGTTTGATGTACTCTCGCCACAATTGTTTAAGAAACCGCAGAACGTTCGACAATTAGTATGAATGGAATGGCTCATTCATTTTTTAAACAACTATTTTATCAAGTTCAATGTCGGTTAGGTCACAACGCATGTTCATGTTACAATTTGCTTACAAAACTAACTCGCTGCATCTGTCCAGATCCACACATGTTAATTATTGGATCACTCTATAGTCACATTGTAGATGGCGCTGCACGATCTACAACAATAGAAAATGTATGTAATTTCATATGGCACGTATGTATGGGTTAGTGTATATACGGAAAACATAATTGTCCACATGAAATTAACCTTCATTCTTGTGGAAGATTGTTGATAAGATTCATATGTAAACAAATACACCAAATCTTTAAAACCGTGTACGATTTTGTTATAATATATTATAGTATAATAAAACTGACGATGAGAGTACGGCAAAGGTAATTAATTAATAACCAGATCCAATGTATATAGCTTTGAGCGGATCAATGGTATGTTTTCCCAGACTATTAACTAGTTTCGTTGGCCGAACTGACTCTTACAAGCACGCTGACTTATGCATTGTTTAGATTGCTAACATTGTAACGATGGTAAGAATTATGGTTGAAATAACTTACGTTTAGACTACTGGCTTTAACTGCCATCTTGTCAGTATCATGAAACTAAGAAAAAGCTCACACGGTAGAGGTTTAAATTAAAAACCAATGATCACAAATGAATTGATTGTAGCGTAACATTTTGTAGATTAGTTTAGCAATCATCCTTTTAAACTATTAAAGTGATTTCCACCACTAGGATGTTTTATATTTCGATAAAAAAATTAACTCACCAAGTGAGCTGCGCGCAACGGCCATCTAGCCTTTACATAACTAACGTTAGGAAGATAACATTCGCAAGTTGAAGCTGGTTAAATTTTAAACCCTCATTAAATGCCAGGACCTCTCCAACGATACCATGTCTATACACGTTCTGGTCGAAAGTTATATTTTTTCAAGAGTTTGGAAATCTGATAACGGGGTGCTAGAAGAAGACGCACACAGTGTATGTCTATTGTGTTGCACAATGCGTATGCCAAGTTTTGTGCTGCTACACCTTACGTAATGGATCCAATATTTTAAAAAATAATTTATATAAGTTAGCAACACTGCCAGGTTGCGTGGTTGGTGACGTAGACGCCTGTGCCGAATAATTTTTAAGCCAAGTTTGGTGCGAAGTATAACAGAGTGGAAGCATTTCAAGAAATTAAATTATTAAAAAATAGGTAGGCAACATTGAACCTCTGCACCAATCAACACATTTCGGTGGCTCTTGGCTAGTCTAGTCTATACTTTTCTAACAACACCTTAATCACTTCTCTTTACCTTGCGGTTTCTTAGATTTAATTAGCGGACCGACCGACTGACAGACGGACTGTGAGCGGGATTTTTAGGCCCCCTTTTCTATAGCTTTGCACTAACGATTGACACCATTAAGATCTCCGTAAGTGGCCAGTAGAAGTGAGAGGAATCTGTCCCAAACAATAACTATCTCGAGTCGAAAGGTCAAATTTTAGACACAAAAGTCAAATTTTATAGCCCACCCAAGATATCTGAGATCGAACCAACCTCGCGCTCTTCCTCAAATTTGAACAGAGTCACTTTGATGATATATCGACAGTGTTTAGAAATATTTTGTCTGAACAAAAAATGATCTCGAGTCGAAAGGTCAAATTTCAAACCTGAAGGACAAATTCGGGAACAAAATAAATCGTCTAGACAAGGCGGAAGAGACCCAGCTGGTCGAAATATTGTGTTCCAACAAAACAATGAAGTCGATTCGCAAATTCAAAGTTCGAAAGTGCAAAAGTTTTCGTCAAAACAAAACGTATCTCGAGTTGGAAGGGGAAACTGTAAACTTGAAGGTCGAACTATGGAATAAAAAATAGTCTAGACAAATGGGAAGAAACCCAACGGTCCTCACTCCCTTTCCCTATTCAAACAGTATTAACATGTAGACACTTTGAAGATATGTCAACAGCTGCTCGAAATATTTGTTTCAGCAAAAAATATCTGGAGTCGAAAGTTCAAACTTGAAGGACAAACAAAGTCAATCTTTGGAACAAAACGATAGTCTAGACAAATGGTTCGAAATCGACGTCACCTCAACATCCTTTATAAATTAAAAGAGCATTATCGAACAGAAAGAAGTAGAAAATACGAAGATCAACGGAAGTGTTTGAATGACACGTGACCCAGAACGTCTCGAATGTAAATATCATTTCGGAAGTTATAAACACCTCAGTTGAAATCTTTCGTACTCAATCACCCTAAAATCGGTAAACGCCGCCTCTTTAATGAAATCAGAACGATACCAAAATTATACGCTGTGGCATCAGATCGACAATTGTTTGTATTCGAAGATATTTGATTTGTGTTGGATATCGTTGAATGATAATTCGGACCCAATAACCCTCAAGTTTGAACGTTAAAGGCCATGAACTTGAAGTTTTTTGGGAAACTTGGAGAGAAAAGTTAAAATATTATATAGTACCTGTATTACACATCACTTGAGTTTTCCATTGGAAGTTGGAATTACTTTAAATAATAAGAAGAAAAGGGGGGGTGAGAGAAAGAAAGAAAGATTAAGTTTACTTTGTTTGGGATATGCGAGCAGAAGTTGTAATGTCTTTTTGTAGAACTCGAGAGGGAGAAAAAAAGAAGTACAGGTCATTTCAAGTGGCAGAAATAAGATATGCTCGCGCGACCTTGTCTTTTGTCTTACATAAGATAGAAAAGAGTTGATTAATTCAATACTTTATGTAATATATAGATTTTGTAATAATGCCTGAGTGAAAGATTGTCTACGATTTATATTATCATCATATCCATTGCTGGATGAAGGCGTCCCTTTTTCTTTTCACATATTACGGTCTGCTGCTATCCTCATCCATGTAGCTCCTGAAAAACACTTGACTTCATCTACCTACCTTGCATTTGGACGTCATCTCGGTCGTTTCTTTTTTCTAAGAACCCAGTGTAGTACATTTGTAGCCCATCTTCCATCTGTTCGTTTTACTATGTGACGTACGCATCTCAACTTTATTTTTTCTTAGTTTTCATTATATGTTGTACCTTTGTTTGTTTGCGAATCCATTCATTTGTCGTCCTATTCCTCTTAGTTATGTACATACGTAATTAAAATGACACATTTCTGATGGAGAATTGTATATAGCATACAAGAGGAAGGAAAATGTAGAATTTGAGTGTTCCGGACGTATTAATAATATGTAGGAGAAGTGTTCAGCGATCATTTATTGGGTACTTTATATCTACAGATTCACTATATATCATTTAGATACTAGCAGTACATAGAATAATTACATTTGGCTGATAATATAACGAGAAAAAGGACGAATTTAGTAGAAGCAGGAACGTTCACCACCTTGGAATTAAAAGGTCTAGGATTAGATTCTCGCTAAGTGAGACAAGTAACTTCATACCTACATTAATATAAGCGTAGGGATTGCATTCCATTCATTGGATGCATCGCTTGTTCACGGGATTTGCTTTCAGCATCTCTGGATAACTGGTAACATTTGATTGGTAACGAAGAGGTCCTGGGTTTGATTTTCGCCACAGACACAAATGATGGGGAAGCCATAATAAATTTTACTTTCTTGCTAATAGATGGTAGCCAAATCACATTACCGTGGTGAGATACCTGGCAGATCATGGCAGATTACAAAGTACAAACCAAAATTATAACACAATATTTTTAAAAGTATGACAAACTTTTTTGTTACAAAGTTATGAATAAAATTATACTTTGTGTAACTTACAAACTACAGACTGAAAATTTAAGTTATTACAAAATGTTTTAAAAAGTACAATAATCATTTTGGTTACTAGGTTGTGAATAACATTTTATTTTCTGTGTAAGGTACGACGTACAAACTGAAAAATAACAGAATTTTTAAAACTATGAAACACTTTTTGTATCGAAGTTGCAAATGGAATTTTACTATGAACAAGTTACAAGGTACAAACTGTTAACTTAAATTATAACAAAATTGTTTTAAAAGTACGAAAAACGTTTGGTTACAAAGTTATGAGTGAAATTTTACTTTGTGTAAGTAACAAAGTACAAACTGTAAACTGAAGTTACAACACAACTTTTTAAAAGCACTTCAAACTTTTTTCTGCTTTAAAGTTGAGAATGACATTTACGTATTTGTAAAGTTACAATGAATTATTTTATTCTATAGAAACTTTTCTTGCTACAAACTGAGTGACATTTTGTTTGTAAAGTGTTGAAAGAAAAAATAGAAACCATAATAAAACTACTTTTGTAAAAGAAAAACAGAAAAACGTTTTGTAAAACAGAAACGGAATATAATTTTTGTAAAACTAAAAATGAAAAATAGTAAATACTTTTTCTAAATCTAAAAGTAACAAACAGAAAACCTTTTTGAAAACTAGAAACCGAAACCGAAACCGAAAAATCTTTTTGTAAAACTAGAAACAAAAAATAGAAAATACTTTTGTTAAAACTAAAAACGAAAAACACTTTTTGTAAAATGTATAAAACAAGAAATAGAAAAAAAATTTTGTAAAATTATAAACTGCTTAAAGCTAAAAATGAAAAACATATAATACGTTTTGTAAAGCTAAAAACGAGAAAGTGAAAATACGTTTTGTATAACCGAAAAAAAAAACATAAAATACTTTTTGTACAATTATAACTGAAAACACTTTTCGTTAAACGTATAAGACAAGAAATAGAAAACAATTTTTGTAAAACTAAAACAAAATACTTTCCTTACAACTATAAACAAGAAACAGAAAATACTATTCGTAAAAATAGAATATACTTTTTGTAAAACTAAAAACGAGAAAACAGAACATACTTTTCGTACAACTAGAAACGAAAAACAGAAAATACTTTTCATACAACTAGAAACAAAAACAGAAAATACATTTTGTAAAACTAAAATAAAAATAGAAAATACCTTTTGTAGAACTAAAGACGAAAAACAATACTTTTTTGTAAAACTGCAAACGAAAAACAAAAAATACTTAGTAGATGTAAAAACAAAAGAGCACAAAACACTTTCTGGAAAACTGAAGATCATTGTTACAAAGTGAGAGTGACATTTTGTTTGCGTACAGCTTAGAAAACAAAATTGTAAACTACAAAAATTTAAAACCAAACTAAACTTGATGTAAACTTATTTTCACAACATTACCTTTTTGTATCAGTTGGGAATTACAAACTTTTAAAAAATCAAAATGAAATTTCGTGTTCCTGTCATTAACGTATCTTCATCTTATGAAATTAACATTCATGGGAATCCGTAATACAAGTTTCTTTGTTACGAAGTTTTTCATTGTAAATTCACATTTGGCAAAGTGGCATAATTTGTTAGTAGTATATATTTCATCCTTCAGTCCTCGAACTTAGCTGTATTAGATATTTAGATTTAATATTTTATATGTAATAGACTTCGGGTAAAATCAGATTTTTTTTAATGTATGTTGTATATTTCTTTGCTTGCGTATGTCTTACTTATACTTATAATATTCTACCAGTATAATTATATATGTTTACATACTCCATGAAGGAATAGTTGTTTTTGACTTCTTTGCCAATTAGTAAAATATTGGAGATGTAAAAGCTCACCTTTGTCATCCAAGAATACTTGTTAGTGACTTCTTTGTCGATGAGCAAGGAATTGGAGTTGTAAATAGTTCCCCTTTGTCAATGCAATCTAAACTAAGTCGAATTTCGATCACCTTTGGAAGTAGTCGAATCGTGTAATCTCTAACATTGCTGTTATTAATTAAACAGAGCAAGAGTATTTCGTTGTTCTCCTCTTAACCAAAGACAATTGAATTAAAATTCATACCTCTGTACATTGTACAAGTCTGCAGAGCGTGGACGTAAAGCTGAAGGTCCAACAGATTTGATTATTGGAGGGTCTATAATAGTGTTCAATCCGTACATTGTTTACTTTGAAGAATTCAGTTCTTTACCCTATAAGATATGACAGTTGCGTATCACTGGAGGTAAACTCACCCACCTTGGATCGAGGGAACCTCTAGTCTATTCTACTGTATATTTAAGTATGGTACGAGTATATGTTTTATTTCCGAAGACAACTCCCTTGAACGATATGCAATCCAAGAACGTATAAATGTGTTGAGGGCGACCTATCATGGTTCGAGTTCACTTCCCTTAAATAGCATCACACTTGTCAGCATTCATTTATATAGGAATATCATATCATTAAATTTTTACTTTTTGAATTGTATTCTCCGAACTAACAAATCAGTATTTTTCTTTCTTGGTATTCCATAGAAAAGCTTTCCTATGATCGTTTTGGTACTTCGTACTTCGTTTTGGTCTCGTAGTCTATATGTGATGTTGTTAAAGTATCAAGTCTTGGATGGTTCCGTGTCCTTAAATCTGATAATAAATCTGATAGTCCATAAAACTAAGGAAGGCACTCTGGCATCGTTCAATATTATGTGTTTGGATAATATTCCATCAATGGGGCGTTACCAATAGTTACTATTTTAACAGCTGTAGAGATTATGCAATGATCTCATCTTGTCGTATTATTCCTTGTTAATAAGTTAATCTCCGTTGCAAAGTTCGTATTTCTAAAATATTAAAGGATGGAGTTTACTATAGCATTAAGTAGGGACCTTTCATATAACCTCGTTTGCTTTGACGGTCTCAATTGATATTTTGTATAGTTTTGTCTTATAGGGGTTGGTGAGCTTGTCTAACGTTTCAGGTAATGTAGACTCCAATCAACGAACCTTGCTAGTACTTTGTTATAAACACATGTCATAAAATATGGAATTGGTGCTTAAGTGGGAGCGTACTCCTTCACTTTAGCTAAGTGAAACTACAAATTACTATACACGTGGTACAATCCAGGCCTTCGTTGTTCAATATGTAACTTAGACCAGTTTGCATGAGTACTAATCTTACACAGGAAAAATATAATTCACTGAAAATATAGCGCCATACTAAATTTCAAAGTCTGAACGTATGCACCAGGTAGTCTACTAGGTGACATTTGTCAATGATTTTAATCCAACATTCAAGCCTGTTTTCATTGCTATAATGATTACGAGATTTAATATCTGAAGTATTTTCCGAATTTTTTCTCAGTTGTATCAAATCCATCCCAGCAAAGTCGCGTATCTTCAAAACTTCGACTTACCCCTCAACTTTCTAGCAACCTGAACCTGACATCTAGTAAATATTATAACCGATACAATATTAAGATATCTCTATTAGTTCCATCAGCTGTAAAACACAATAACGTTTTTACTTAACCCAGACTTATCTTGCATACACAAAGACCAATCGTGAATTCTTCTAATACTCAATTCTATTACTTTTCTACTTCTACAATTATATGAATAATATATAAACATGATCTGGTATCGACAACGTATCTCAAATCTAGTAAACAAGGCTCAGTTGATTCCCGCCAGTGCCATATTAGGGTAGTAGCACACACATCTTACCTTTGTTATACCTTTATATGAGAGTAGTAGTATTACAATCTTCGAGCGGCATGACAACTTCTTGTATTACAAAGATGTTGTAATGCTTTCATTGGTAAATAACTATTATTCGATCTTAGGTCTGTTTCTTTCTATCGGCTTTCTGTTCAGGAGTTGTGCTGTGTTATAATGTAACTGTATATAGTCCAACTGAAGTATAAAACTATGACGGGTTCATATGGACATGTTTATACCATTTCGTGTATTCCAAACTGAAGTCAGTTTCTCTCTACTTGATTCACGTTCAGGTATTCTCCGGTGACTTATAAAGTAAAACATGTATTCCATATCATGTATGGAAAGGCTGAGCAAATTTCGAATAATATTGTAACTGTAGCGCAGGTGAACTCAGTTTCTATACCAGCTTTGCGTTCAAGTACTAGCATATGCTATATAGTATACAATCATGTATATGTAGGTTGTGAATGTCTACATATAAAGCATGAATTCGAGCTTCGGCGCTAGCCTGCGTGGTAAAGTGACCTATATACTACACAATCGGGTATGACGGTGTTATTATTGTCTCCATATAGTAAACGATCCCAAATAATAGTTATTTTCTCACTATCAATTATGCCATTAGATGCTAGTCTACATTATAGAGTGTCTATAATCCAGACACCGAACCTGTTTACTAACCTAACACCGAAACTTTTCCTTAAATGTGATGATGTCAGAGGTATGTCGCTGGCTAAGGTAAATTGATGGTGTTACAGTCCTAGAGAATAGGCATTCCCCTAACTTCAATTTATTGTGGGTTTTTACGACACTTGTATCCCTAGTAAAAATCAAACGTGGGACCCTATACTTATAAGGCAATAAGCATTGCTGGTTATCCATATACATTAGTGGCAGGCCTCTCACCATGGCAAAGCGTTGGTGGTGTCTTCAATTGGATAAGTAATATTCTCTAAGGATATTTTCACGTAGGTTGTAAATTAGTTGTGTCCCTAGCATGTATCAATTCCCAGGTCATTTAATTCCAAGGTAGCACATGTTATTATTCCATCTTCAAATAAGGATTTTCATTTTTCTCCTTATTTTTTCAAGTAATTATACTTATTAAAGACTCTTTTATGTAAACTTTACATCTATAGAATCTCTAGCGGATCTGCTGTACAATACCATACGTTTAGGTTGTACGTTTACAGTATTAAACAAATAGAGGGTGTAGTCTCATCCGTCTTTCCTATATTTAGTGGTCATTAGAACGGAAAATATTTTATCGAATCTTTAAAAAAAAAATGCTTTGTCCGAAGGCAACACCTAATACGTTGTGTTTTCGAGCAATGTAGTCGAATGGGCCTATAAAACAGCTAGGTAAAAGATCCTATCAATTTAATGGAAGTTAGTGAGGTCAAATCCTTTTGTTTCTATGCGCTTTGGTTTAGACATTAAAGTCTGAGTGCATATTGTAGAACAATACCGTAAGACTGGGTTGTAGACTTACTATATTAAGTGAGTAGGAGATTCAGATCATTTCCTTTATACATCTTTTCTGCATTTACTTTTTATTAGGCACAGTTAATCTTTAAATGACTATCCTCCCAAAGACAGATCTATGCCAAATGTACATAGACAAGAGGAGGTAGAGGTAATTAAATTATATCTTACGCATAGTTTATCCTCCCTGGAACTTAAGTCCAGAACTCCTTTTTAGAAGATGGTCGGCAAAACCAAATCCTGAAGATATGTCTCTAAACAAGATAAATCAGTTGTTGCCTTCCATCAAAAGGTAAAGTTCTCTACGATCAATTTACATTGCGCTCAAAATCACTTGTGATGCTACCAGGAATCCAATCCGCAACTCCTTCCGTAGCAAGTGATGATGCCAGAGACATTTCCCTGATCAAGATGAACTATTGGTACCTTCCATTGAATACCAACAACATCTAAAGTCATTTTGCATTTAGTTTTAAATCACTTGTGTCTCTAACGGATATTAAAGCTGAAACTCCTATTTCCAAGCATATAAGCGTGACCAGTTATCTTACAGGTGATAGTAAAAGGTATCTCACCATGGTGATGTGATAGTGCTACCATCTATTAGCTAGAAACTAAATTTATTGTGGGTTCCTCATCATTTGTGTCTGTGGCAAAAATCAAACCCAGGACCTCTTCGTTCCCAATCAAAATTTACCGGTTATCCAGAGATGCTGAAAGCAAATCCCGTGATCAGGCGATGTATTCAATGAATCAAAAGCAATCCCTACGCTTATATTAATGTAGGTATCAAGTTACTTGTCTCCCCTAACGAGAATCTAATCCTAGGCCTGTTAATTCCAAGGTATTGAACGTTCCCGCTTCTACTAAATTCGTCCTTTTTCTCGTTATATTATCAGGCAAATATAATTATTCTATGTATTGCTAGTGTCAAAAAGATATATAGTGAATCTGTAGATATAAAGTACCCAATAAATGAACGCTGAACACTTCTCCTACATATTATTACCACATCCGGAACACTCAAACTCTACATTTTTCTTCCTCTTGTATGCTATATACATTTCTCCATCAGAAATGTGTCATATTAATTACGTGTGTACATAACTAAGAGGAATAGGAGAACAAATCAATGGTTTCGCAAACAAACAAAGGTACAACATATAATCAGAACTGAGAAAAAATGATGTGGAGATGGGTCGGTCACATAGTAAAACGAACAGATGGAAGATGGGCCACAAATGTACTAGATTGGACTCCTAGAAAAAAGAAACGACCGAGACGACATCCAAATGCAAGGTGGGTAGATGAACTCAAGTTAGATGAACTCAAGGAGCTACGTGGATGAGGATAGCAGCAGACCGTGATATGTGAAAAGAAAAGGGAACGCCTTCATCCAGCAATGGATAGAAACGGCTGAATATGATGATGATAATATAAATCGTAGACAATCTTTCACTCAGGTATTATTATAAAATCTATATAGTGCATAAAGTATTGCATTAATCAACTCTTTTCCATCTTATGTAAGACAAAAAAACAAGGTCGCGCGAGCATATCTTATTACTGAACTTTGAAGAGACAATTTTTTTTCTCACCTTTAACGTTCAAATTTGAGGGTTATTGGGTCCGGCTTACCATTTGACGATATCCAACGCAAATCAAATATCTTCGATTACAAACAATTGTCGATCTGACTTCACAGTGTCTAATTTTGATAACGTTCGAATTTAAAAAAAGAGGCGACGTTTACCGATTTTACGGTGATTGGGTACGAAAGATTTCAACTGAGGTGTTTATAACTCTCGACATGCTGTTTAGAGTCGAGACGTTTGGGATCACGTTTCATTCAAACACCTCCATTGATCTTTTTTTTTTTTAATCTTTTTGATTCGTTACTGTTCTTTTAATTTATGAAGAATGTTCAGGTGAAGCCGATTTCGAACCATTTATCTAAACTATTTTTTTTCCCATAGTTTGACCTTCCAACTCGAGACACATTTTGTTTTTACGAACATTTTTGCACATTCGAACTTTGAATTTGCG
>JAGDQP010019271.1:0-14598 GCA_022664845.1 Lepisma saccharinum
CGATATGTTTCAATTTTTACCATCGGGTATGACATATTCGTGGAATTCTCACTTCGAGCTGAATCAAGTTTATTTTCAGAGGAAGGAACTGACAACAGATGTCACCCACATCCAATTTTTCTCCTCAAACAAATGTAAGATTTAGATGTTTAGCTCTGTCCATGCTTTTTCGCTATTTACAATTTCGTAATGTGCACAGTTTTACATATATACGTGACATTTCCATTTTGTATTTTGATATCTTAGCGATTCACATATGAAAGCTTTGAAACTTTCCCACCTTGTGAATATAAATTTTTGAGTATAAAAAACAAAACAAAAAAAAAACGCAGACATGCAAAAGAAAAATGAATAAAAACAAAATATGTTCCCATTGCAAGGTAGTGCAGATCGTGACGTCACGAAGAACTTCTGCGGTTTCTTTTATAAGTAAAATTTTTCCTTTTCTTTAAAAAAAAAATCAAGTACATGTCTTGAACACAAATATCACGTTATTTTTAATTTCTTCTTAGAACGATGCATTTCAGTTTATCAGATATAATTTCTTCGTTCATCAATGGATAATGACGTCAGAAAAATTAATTAACACCGGAAGCTTCGAGGAGAAAATTACTTGATATTGCAAGAATTCCAATTATCATTTGTGTTTCAGTGATGAGAATGAAGGGGGGGGGGGGTAAAAAAAATTGAATAAAATAAATGTTTGGCTACTTACCACCAGTTTCCAGTCGCCGCGTGAACTGTCAAAATTGTTACAGCTATTAAAAGTTTGCGGGAACTAACCATGTCTGTCCTATAGTCTGTTAAGAGACGTACTATTATGAATTAGTTTTAATTAACGATGAATGAATGATAGGAAAGCGATTCACATTCGATGTGCGATGCAGAAGCGAATGTATTGCAAAGCCACAACAATA
The DNA here is from genome assembly GCA_022664845.1 of Lepisma saccharinum. Taxonomy (NCBI): domain Eukaryota; kingdom Metazoa; phylum Arthropoda; class Insecta; order Zygentoma; family Lepismatidae; genus Lepisma; species Lepisma saccharinum. The sequence goes on from JAGDQP010019271.1 coordinate 918, forward strand.
ACAACAACAATCGCACTGGCGCACAACTCGTGGCCACTTCGTTTCCTCCTTCTCGTTGCAGTAACCAGCATGGTTGTTGATTCGGTTCGCCGTTGAAGTTTCGCAGCTGCCGGGTCTCTCCGACGCTTCTCTGATACTGCGGAGCGGCTCCTTCAACTCAACAAGCGGGATCAAAGACTGTGAGGGAGTTCAAGCCCCTCATTGGCCCGCTCTTCCTTATTGTTGGCTCTTCTGGCGCCGCCTTGGGTCTGTCATGTATGTTTCTGTGTATATTTGTGTGTGTGTGTGAACGGGGGTTGCATTTAAGCAGGTGTCTTCTCCTCCCCCAAAACCACCAAACACGAAATTCTGAGAAATCTTACTCAAAGGTGTAGTTCCGACTTTGACTGAAAAAAAAAAAAAAAATCTGGTCGACATCTTGTCTGAATGGATTGACCCGGTGTAAATATTTAGCAAACTCCTCCGTTTTTATCTTCTCGTCTTCCTGTCCTGTCCCTACCTTTTTTTGTCAGATGCGTTTTCTTTTTTTCTCTGCTTCTCAAAAGTTATTTGGGGATAAAACTAGCAGGGGTCATTCCATCGTATCGATCTTGGGTCGGGATCGCAGTAAATCAAGCCGAATTATAAGTGGAAACTATGGATGATTCAGGCCTCCCCCTCTCCCCCCGCCACTCAGGTCTGCAATAACTTTTTAGTGTAACGACTTCGTCCGAGAGGGGGAAAAGACATGATGACGATTACCATCTGCAAAGGAGGGGGAGGAACCTGTAGAGCGACTCACATCGAAGTCTCTAAAACGCGGTGTGACTTCCGTTCTAAGCTTAAAAATTACGATTGACTCCAGTTTTCTTTTACTACTTCGTTTAGTTCCATCCGGAATTGGAAACTCTTGTCTCTTCCGGAAAACACCGGAATTCCGGGACTCCGGCTTTCCACAATTCTAAACGTGTTTAAGGGAACAAGTGGTAAACAGTAGGTTACTTCATTTGCTCTCAGAGAATCTGTGCAGGCTCTGCTCGCCAAATGCATGGAACACATTTTTTTATAGAGTTTAATTGTCCTTGCCAAATGTTTGAACTGAGCTCTCTATTTCATGAACAGCTCTGAATTCTTCACTTTGAAGAAACTTAGGAGTGTAGAGTAAATCTGTTTCCTGAATATTTCTACAGGTTTTTCAAAAGCTTGTCTCATGAAAATGTTTACCGCACTTCACTTTGAAAACTTTGAAGATTATTTATTTTACACCCTTACATTTCAACAGAGTAAAGACCGTTCATGAAATGGGGCCCTGCTCTCTTTACTGAGCTAAACTTTTGAAATAACATCTCAATTTAAAAAAAAAAAATCATTCAAATTATGGCTTTTAGGGATCTATGGCTCAGGCCAGGATAGGGATGGGGGAAGGATGCGTGAAGGAGTTAGCCAGGACTTAAGTTTAAGGTACAATCCCAGCAGCATTTCTCTGATGTGATTCAGCAAGAACCTTGGGAAATACCTCAGTCAGGATGGTTGCTCGTTAGTATTGAACTGAGGAGCTTCTGAAAGCGAAGCAACGCTCTATGAACTGATCTTCATTCACTCGGTCTCAGTTTTGTGATTCCGAAATACCAACTATCTGACACTCCGATGATCTAGAATGATCTAGCGTTTTGAAATTTTGGCATTTCGTAATTCCGACTTTCCGAAATTATAAGTTAAATTATATCAGTACAAAAATCCCTTCCAGGGTAAAGGGAAGAGTGATGCAAGAATTCTACTCACAAAAGAAGTGATATCCATTTTGTGACTTTCTTTGTGTTACTGTGGCGGAAGTGTTTCCTTTGTAATAAAATTAAGAGACTGTTAGTATCCTCCCTTCCCCCATAGTAACACAAACAAATTGTCACTCGCAAAATGAACATCACTCTTTTTCTGAGTATAATTCTTGCGTCACTCTTCCCTTTACCCCGAAAGGGATTTTTGTACTGATATCACTTATTTTGTAAGGCTGCTATTAAAACAAAGAGTACAAAAGGGTCGATTTTGGACATTACCAGGGAGGTCCTACTGACCCAATTTTTTTCTGTCTAAATATAGCGAAGAGCTTTCAAATGCAAGTTCAAGCATCAAAATGAGGCTTATAGTTCGCTAGATCCGAAATTAGCTGTATATATGTGATTGCCGCTAACAGACTCGTTTGTGATCGTCACTCGAAAAACTACCGTTCTTCATGATTACAATTTCGGAATCCAGATTTCAAGTGATCCCAAATACTTCTTGCTTGTTTTGTTCAGACATACAAGAGTCGAACATAAGTTATTTGGAAGTCACGCGGTAACGTCACGGATAGTGTTGCCCACGAGACGAGATTGAGGCTGTCTTGTCTTCACAACCATATGCAATCCACTACTGGATGATGATGCCTCTCCCGGAAGGAGAAGTTGGTCTACTGCTCCCACGCTGACTAGGCATGGTACCAAGACCGAGACTTAGGTCTAGGAAACGAGACGAGACCGAGACTCTATGCATTGAGACTTACTCGAGACGAGACTGAGACCTGCCTCGATCGAGACTGAAATGTTTATTTTCATGAATGTCGACAACATTAATTTAACGCTTTTGTTGATGTTTCATAAGAGAATAATTTTTGTGAAAATTAGTTTCATTCTGATAAATTGTATTTAACGTGTTATATTGTAGTTTAAAAATATGACTGTAAGTTATATAAGTAGTCAAGTTATCAATGCCAAACTATTTTCTGTTGTCTTTCAACAATAATATAAAACTGTTGGAGAATAACTTGGGGACGGATAAATACAGACATTTATTTTCTTCTGCGAATTTCCATCCCCATGCTTTCTCCCTGCTGATAGTCTTATACTTCTGTTGACACTCTCTCCTCTACTAGGCTGATCCCGTAAAGACTGTAAAACATACGTCAAACTGTATAAATTCTAATATTGGCCTTTTCTGACACCGTTCACTTATTATATTTTTAAAAATGGAAAGATTTTTGCAATACTAACCTTAGAAACACATAAGTAAGTCGGAACTAAGTCACGGGACACCTCAACAGCACTTCCAACTATCTTCGTAGTCCTGGTAGTTCCTGATTTGAAAGTTGTCGACAGACAGACATAGCGATTGTATAAGGCTTCCCAGCACTTGTTGCTAAAGGCTAAGTGTTGTATAAAGTTTCCCTGTAGGAACTTCTTAGTTTATGAAGAGGAAATTCTCCACAATCTATCACATTAGTATACCTGTACATTCGATAAAAACAGTATTGTTTTTATAAAAATCAAGTGAGGGGGAGCGAGCGTCAAATTTGTATGATCTATAGCGATGTCGTTGGTGAAGTTTCGCCAGACCTCTTGAACGGCAACTCAACCACCTTCGTAGCCCCAGTGGTTCCTAAGTCGAAAGTTGTCGACAGACGGGCATAGAGGATTCTTGGAATGACATTTTATTCTGATAACACGGCTTATTATTTGAAATACAAATGTGCTTATTTCAGTTTATAAAGTTCACAATACAATTATTTAAAAGCAGCGCCTACCGGGAACATGTTTCACTATTTACTTTGTGTATGGTGCAGCTGTAATCCATACGGTACCTATGAACGTGCGAACTGGTTCGTTTAATCAGTCAAGAGCAGTATTGTAAGCTAATTGATTCGTGTGGCTGTGGAGTTAGCTAAATGATATTTTCAATTTCTTTGTATTTGATTATTGCCTTGTACAAAAATTGACAATATGTAATTTTTTATCACATACTATACATTGTTAAAAATTTTGTTAACGTTGCTAGGAATTCTCAGAGAAGTTTCACATAATTTTTAGTATTTCATGTTGTTTCATTGTAATGGAGGAAAGCTAGATACTTTTCGTATGATTATCTGGATATTTTCCATTTTCAGTTCTGCACATGCGCAGAATGAGAAAACTGTCTCTTATCGTAGCTGTGCATGGATTGTTGATCAAGAGTTTGCTGCCGTCATTTTGTCAGTTCTTATTTTGGTAGAAATGGGAAATATTTTGAGTGAGTGGGAATTCTGAACCCTAGCTGACAATCAAAACATTTTTCAAATGTGGCGGAAGTCGTGGGATCAATTTAGTTCATGTCTTTGGGATTCAGCCAACATAATTCTAACACTCTATACTGTTTTCTTTTAAGTGGAAATTTACAGCAGTCAGTACGACGCTGGAGTTTTGACTAAAGAAGCCGTGTTCAATTCTTTTTAGTGTATTTTTTTCTTTTGCTCCCAGCATTCCTGAGAACTGTATGACGGATGCCTTTTATTAGCCAAATTACTAAAAATTCCCAGGTAGTTATGGTTGCCTAGCTTTTCTCAGGAATGTTTCGGAAAATCTTTAACAGTGTATGTTCATTTATTTCTATAAACCTATCTGGTAGAAAATTTCGACTAAAATGTATTTTTTATTTTTAACGTATTAATTATTCAGCTAATTTAAATATCATTTAGAAATAGCAACACTTAAATGTTACGTATACCAATTTCGCAATTTGTAGTATAACATGGATGTTACGTATACCAATTTCGCAATTTGTAGTATAACATGGATCCGTTTCCATAATGAAAATATTTTAATGCATCTCACTTATTGGTATTCTACCATAACTAAAGCTTTATATTACTTTAAAATCGTTATTTTTTTCTCTCTATTTCAGAATATTATTTCTAATCTAACCCTCAAATCACCAATGTAACACAGTATGTTAATGTCATATTAATATTCTTCTTCTTGTACTGAGATCAAAAAGCTTGCGTACCTATTTCAAATGGGTCGAAGGACGGCAACTTTATAAGGTCTATCGTCTTTCGAGACTCTCGAGACGAGACCGAGACAAGACCGAAATTAACGTGTCGAGAATGAGACCGAGACGAGACTGAGGTTTACAATCGAAACCGAGACCAAGACCGGAATTTTCAGATCGAGACGAGAAAGAGACTGACGTCAGTCTCGGTACTATCCCTAACGCTAACCAAACGTGTTGGGAGAGCCTTGTGATCGCCACTGTCTTTTATTCACAGCAGCTCCCGAATTTTATCACCATGCTGGGTGGGGATCGTTCCAGGCCCTCTCGCTTTGGAAAAAAAATCCCTTGGCAGATCCGGGAATCGAACCCTGGACCCCACGATAAGAAGCATGCGACGGTAACCACTAGACCAGCGAAAACAGGTATATTGTTTTGTATATTGCGAGAATTCGTTTTCCATAAACATTTCTCTGTAATGTATCATCTCGTGGGCAACATTAGTCGTGGACTTCGGATTGGCAGTAAGTAGGTGTGTGGGTTCAAACGTCGCTCAAGACCATTCTGACTGAGAAATGTTTCACCAGTGAATGCCGAGATGGTCCCTTAAGTAAAGCCCTGGCCGATCCCGGCCAGGTCTGAGCCAAATAGGTATATTAAAAGGTCACAAAAATTTAATTCAAATTTCAAATTGAGTACAAGCAGAGACATTTTTACAAACAAGAACAACAAATGAACAAATAAAATAAAAATAATAAATATAATAAAGTATATTTAAGTCTCTATGACAGTAGTTTGCAATCTTACTGAATTATTTATTGACTTACATTCATCAATGAATAACGTTCTGCTTACAGCAAAGTCAGATGGCTCAAGAGAAGCATTACACGATGCCTTGCGTATACAAAAATGCTTCACGTGTTTCTGATACATTTTCGATAAACAAAGCATAAAGTCAATAGTTTAAAGAAAGGAATATGTCATAATGGCTTCCATAAACTTACTTTATTTTCATTTATAGACTAATCATGAAAATTAGGGTTAAGCTTGTCTGAGAGATTGATCCGCGGTGGCTCGGTGTTAGAGCGCTCCTCATTGGTGCGTGGGGTCATAGGTTCAATCCCGGTTCGTGCCATGTTGACTTTGTGATTGTAAAACACCATGTACGTCGGATCTTTAGGGGTTTCTACCGTTTCCTCCCACTTCCTTCATTTCACCAAATCTTCCATCATTATCCACACGGCATGAGCCAAAGTTGCCTAAAGACTTTAAAATTTAAATTCACAAAACGTCTAAAAATGACATGGCTCGAGCTCGACGATCACTCTTTCGGAAGCAGAGATGTGAACAGTAGCAGCCGTGTTCTTTCGTTGAGATATTACCCATGTATTATAGTCTTGTGAAGCTAAGGAAGATTTTAGTCAGGATATTGACAGCAGGGCTCGAAACCGCGTTACTTGGCATTGACGATGCAAAGTCTGCCTTGTTAACTCTTGAACCATAAAGGTTGGATGTGTCTACCAGTAATAATAATAATAAAGATAAAATTGTCGCAATTCAGAACTTGATGTAATATAGAAATTTGCAACAAGCATGAGAACAATCTGGAACGTATTTAGATAGTACACAACGAGAAGACATGGCAAGGCAAGCTGGAGGGACTTCAGTGGATGTTTTGGCTTCAAAATTGTGATCACAATCCAATGGAATGGCACGCAGCTCTTGTGAAAGCCTATCCCGTGTTGTTTACACTTCCATTACCAACTTAATAGAACATTACAAGGGAAATTATACCAATAATTTTGCTCTTGATTGCTTATATTTTTTTAAATTTAAATTTATCTCGACTATTTCTAACTGTATAACTAACTAACTAACTCTATGGCTTATGGAACTCGCAAGTTCATCGCCGCAGTAACGAACGTTCGCCATTGGATTCTATCCTGGGCAGTATCAAGCCAGTTTTCATCACGAACACCTACTTCTCGAAGATCTCTTCTAATATTGTCCTCCCAACGACGTCTCGGTCTTCCCAATGGCCTCTTTCCATCGGGCCTTCCAACCAGGATAGAATATAATCTTCGTTTTTCCCCCATCCGAGCTACATGCCCTGCCCACCTTAGTCGTCTCGATTTCATTATTTTTACAACATCTGGTGAATCGTACAGTCCGTGGAGTTCTTCATTATGCAGTCTCCTCCACTCTCCAGTCATCTCGTCCCGTTTCGGCCCATATATCTTTCTCAAAACCTTATTTTCAAATACACGCAATTTATGTTCATCTGCTAGGGTCGTACTCCAACTTTCGCAACCGTAAAGAATTACCGGCAGAATAACCGTTCTGTATATTTTTAATTTCAATTTCCTTGATATTAATCGCGATGCTAGAAGTTTTTGGACTGAGTAGAAACATGCGTTCCCCGATACTAAGCGACTTTTTATTTCTTCCGTGACCTCATTTTTGCTTGTTACGTATGCTCCCAAGTATTTAAATTTGTTTACTTTCTCTATGACCTCATCCCTAATTCTTATGTTTTTAATTCCTTCATTCCCTGTGCTTCGGCTTGTTATCATGTATTTTGTTTTATCTATGTTTACCTGTAGACCTATCTCATCGCACGCTTCTACTAAGACATCGGTGTTGCTTTGTAGTACATCTATATCGTCCCCTATTAAATTAAAATATACATTTTTGATTCTTATACAGAAATGATATCCAAGAATTTGCGTATTACATGTTTTTGTTTGACTTCACTTGATGTGAGGAACAAATCATTATTTTTAACACGCTTTCAGACAACGAAAGACATTAAACTTTGCTCATTGTCTAAAATCTCATGATAACATATGTCATCTAAAAATTACCTTACCTTACCCCTCGGTGATTACAACCCATGCAGGGTTAGAGCCTCCGTCACCACGACTTTCCACTCTTCTCTGCTTTCAGCCTTTGTTCTCCATCCCTTCACTCCCATCCTCCTTAGGTCGTTCTCCACCTCTTCTGTGGTCTTCCTCTTCTTCTTCTACCTTCGTTTTATATACCTTCTTCACACTTCTTCCGTCTTCCATTCTCTCAAGGTGCCCTAACCGGCTTATTCATCTTCTCCTTATTTCCGTTCCCATATCTGGCCCTTCAAATAGTTTGTGTAATTCTTCATTTCTTCGCGTTCTCCACATCCCTTGATCCATAATCTGTCCGTATATCTTCCTCAGTATCTTCCTTTCAGATATGTTTAATAATTCCTCATCCTTAGTTGATAATGACCGTGTTTCTGAAGCATATAGTATTGCTGGACGAATTACAGTTATGTATACTATCTTCTTCAACTTCCTTGACAGGTTCTTGGATTTAAATACACGCTGCAAAGCGTAACAACTCCTATCTCCTATAGATATCCTTTCCTCGACTTCACATGTTATTCCGTTTGCTTCCTGAACGAGTGATCCTAAATATTTAAAGTTTCCTACCCTCTCAAATCTATAGTTGTCCAGTCTTAGTTCGTTCAGTTTGATACCATTTTCTTTTTCCTTCGTTGATCACTGGGTCCATGTGGGCCGATTCCTCATTAGTGACATCACGTAAAAATTGCTATGTGTTATTTTGCATGTGAAAACTATCATAAGCAAAAGATTGGCCGGAGTCGGGATTGAACAGAGAAGACATAAAGTGAGTCAGTGAGCCGTGGGTCAAGTGGGTTGTTTTAAGCATGAGTCATTCTCACATGACGCACTTCGATCAACGACCCGCCTTGACTCAAAACCTCCCCGTGACCACGTGAGTCATGGGTCAAGTTTTCATTGGTCCACGTCAATACAGGTCTTCTCGCTGTTAGCGTATTACCTTAACCAACTCACAACGAACCTACGATTTTTTTGAATTTGATTTCTGAATATGATTAGCACCATTCGATAGGGCATCCAAAGAAACTCCTGAAACAGGTATTTTTATCTGCCATTTTATAGGGATAGAGAGAAATGACGTCAATGTTGGGGGGAGGGGGATAAAATATACTGTACTGAAGACAGTGGGCATAACGGCAATACTTCTCGTAAATAGCGTCCTATACCCATTACCAGTATGCATTTCGTTTTCATTTCTAAATCTGCTTCAGAAATAAAATGGTGCTTCCACGATATTCAATTCATTACTCCAAACGACTGTCACATTCCAACAAGTCTCGCAGGAGTTATTTATAACAAAATTGACTTTAGAAACGTATTTCCTGTAAATTTCTATCCCAGAATGATATTTTACACGACCACCTTCCCATTTAATAAAATTAACAAAGATTCAAGATGGCGGCCATAATGGTAATCATCCATATCAATAGAACACTGTACCTAGTGAGAATTTGTATGCATTTAGTTCTCATTTCCTCAATGCATTTCCCGTCAAATTATAGCTCAGAATGACATATTACATGGTTCCATTCACATGTAAGAAAATCAATCGGAAATTCAATATGGCGGCCATGAAGAATATACCCGTTGCTGGCGGCCAGCTAGGTAATTTTTAATGAAGAATAAGAATTGACCGTCAATGTTAAACCTTTGACACAGTTTATGTATCATATGAACCTGACTAATCGAATCAAAAGCTTTTATGAGATCGAAGTATATCGTATCAATTGGTGTATTAGGCAACTAATGTTGTGTGACTGGAGAAAAGACAGATTGGTTTAGTAGGAACTGCCAGCTACGTTTGTAAGAACATGTTCATTTTCTTTGTAATTTATACTGCTTTTTAAATGTTTAATAGAGAAAACCAGAATGGCTGAAGTTGCTCTTGTATAGCAATATGTGATTCTTTTCTTGAATATTACGTGATATGGAGGAAAAGTGGGTGACTAGCAAATCAGGACCATTAAGTACGCAGGTGATCAGGCATTACTTGCAGAGCTAGAAATAAAATTGCAGATGATAAATGTAAAATGTACCAAGAGTCAGGGCAGAGTTCCGAAAGAAGGTTACTGTAAGAAAACTAAGGTGATGAGAATCGGAATGGAGACGGGTCATCTTGAAGAAGTTCTTAAAAAAGAGAAACTCGTTCAAACTTCAGTTCCTTACAGGAGCGGAATCGTTGCCCGGAGGACGGAATGCAGCTGGCAACGGCAAGATATATATATATATGTAGTATTTACTATTATATTTCAAAATACGGTATACTATTACATGAATAACTCAGAAATTAAGACTAAAATAAAAAAGGAGTCGCACAGAAGCGTATAAAACTGAGTTTGAACTGAAAATTTTAATCCTCATTGGATTAGACTGGAAGTGAACAAACGAGTTTAAATATTTGTTCTGGCATCTATCTTCCGACACTAAGTAGTCACTCCAGTATCACTATGTAGAGTTCGATGGTTTGAAACGATGGTGAGTGCAAGGAAAGGAAACATTTGATGACATGCAAGGTTACCAGATCATTTTTTATTAGTGGAGGAAGGTCATGGGTGTAAATACGGTAGACGGATCGACTGGCCAAATAGAATTAAGTTCGGTCAACTTGACGCCAGTTTTCGATTAATCTTCCCTGGCGAATTGGGATTTACTTGAGTCTTATTGGTTGGCCTATGCCTGGGTGTGTGGAAGCCAGAGGGGTCCATTCCGGACAACAGTGAACAGTTTTGAATTCCCATATTCCTTTGCGGATGACGTAAGTGGTAGGAATTTGCCGGGAACCAAAGATCTATGTATGACTCAGCGAGCCCCAGCTGGGGAAATCTTAGCGACGGTAGCTCTCCTGGTGTCAGGGGGGACGCAACACCAAACAAAATCGATATTTAGTATTTTTCTTCGACATTAAATGCACAAGCAGTCACCAGTCGTTGCCTGGAGAGTAGTGTGACAGGTTTGGTTCTAAATTGTTAGTAGAATACGATAAATATTTTGAATTTCACAGTTATATGAGAGCCAAACTTCAAACGTTACCATCTATCATGGTCTAGTGAAGTCTAAAATATTTTACGACTCATTTTCAAACACGCTTGCGTTGGTTGCGATTTGGATGAATAGCCAATTGAAACGCATGTTTTGTTGCGTGTTCTTCGTATTACGTAATAAAACACTTGCTTCAATTGGCCACTCACTCTAATCGCAAAGCACGCAACGCAAGCGTGCATGTAAATCAGTCCTACTCCTTTTGTTTTATGACTATAATTAGAACAAAGTACAACAGCACAACTCATATTGCTCTTGCTCATAGTTTAAAGAAAAATGTAGGACATCCTTGCAGAAGTAAGTAAACACCTTAACCGTAGGTTCAAAGATTCCCTCAAAATCTTTTAACTGATGTCTTCAACGCAATGGAATATGGAAAATCAATTTTGTTCACTTGTTGGGAATGGACCCCTCTGCGTGACTGCTAATTTCCCCTGTCGCAAGAGGCACTGTAATAGCATGGTGGGCAATGATAGGTTGCAGTTGCCGCTATCTACCAGGCGGTTTCCAATCTTAGTATAACACTGATTTCTCCAAAGGGAACTCTTTGGTACACTTCAAGTTTTCGTCATACACCATTCAGCCAATCAGGGCGGAATGGTTTACCTGTATACATATACATTGTGTGGAAGCAAAGAATAGAGGAATATCTAGGTATTCTCCTTTACTAAGGAAAATAGGAGGAAGATTTCAATATTTTAAATATGGCGATGCACTGCTGTGCCTATAGTTGCACATCGAATTGGGAGGAAGGAGGATGTGTGCTGATATATTCACATATAATAAATTATGCAAACTTATTCTGCCGCCGGCTCTCCAAATGGAACTCTTAAATTGAGACAATGCGTAGACCCTTTCCTTCGTTTTAATAATCAGAATTTGAAAATCATATTATTATTATCCTGTAATAGTAATTCAACTACCGAATAATTTCGATTGTTCGGTAAGAAGATGCACTCCATAAAATACTTTCGCTAGCAAAACATCCATATATGCTATGTTTATACGTTGATTACACAATGAATTAAAGTTTTTAGTGTTACTTTAGCTTTCGTCGGGGGTTATTTTTCCGAACAAAATAAGGCACAAGTTCATGAATCGGAATCATGGTTATGTAATGTCATGGTGCACAAGAAATTTAAAAGTAAGCTTCCATCACTATTTAGCACGTATATGGTTCATTTGATTCAGCTTCATAACTCCTGTTCCTATTAGCAATTAACGGAGCCTGTCAAATTGTTGAATTTTAAACACTACTTAAATTAACTGTCTTATATTTATTAACTCTATTAATTTAAATTTTATTTCATTAATGTTGCCAGATTTATACGATTAAATGATTGCTCTGTACCTGTTTCATAGCAACATTTATTGAACGAATCCCTTGATTACCAATAGGAACAGGAACTATGAAACTGAATCAAATGAACCTTGTACGCGCTAAATTGTAATAGAGCCATAGTGGTATGCATTTACTCATTGTCTTCACTGATTTAATAACAAATCAACCTTCTTAAATTTGGCATAAATGACTATTGAGTTATTTTTGCGTTGTGTTAGATTAGATTAATTTAAACAACTTATGCACCATTTACATTATCAATTGTAACAAGTTTGGTAAACCAACCATGTTATTTTGAAATATATATGCTAATTATGTAAAATAATTTTTGGTGTATATTTTATGTATCCGCACAAAAACACCAGAGGTGCAAAAAGTGCAGCCAAGTTCTTTAGCCCTAAAAAGATGTGAAATGGGAGACTGATGAGCCAAGTTCCTTGGTGACAGCATGTAAGAGGAACAAAGGAACTTCGCGCGAGAAGGCAAGGTTCATGATCCTCAAGCTATAAGGGTGGTGGGGATCCTAAAACCCACTACGTCCACCGCCACCAACCCTAAGGCTGTTGCCAGCTCGCGCCAAGTTCCTTTGTTCCTGTTACATGCTGTCACCAAGGAACTTGGCTCATCCCATTTCACACCTTTTTAGGGCTAAAGAACTTGGCTCCAGTTTTTGCACCTCTGGTGTTTTAGTTCGGATTTCACAGCTTTTTGTAGGTCTCGAACGAGTCGTATATATACTGGGTTCGCCTCGCTGGGTGTGCTGTCCCAGAATTCCGTGTGCGCCTAAACTTCAAATTTTTAGGGCTACGCCCCCTTTATTGTAATCAGACTTTCTGGGGTTTCACCCTCATAGCGGTGGTTTGATCGATTTATTGAAACATTTTCGTGATGGTACACCTTCATACCAGTTTTCGTTTCTCTAGCTTCAGTGGTTTGGAAAATGGTATTTGGGCCTCTATATTGAATTAAAGAAAGCGATTTTTAAAAAGTTTTCCTACATTGCCGTTACCTACTTGTGATGGTACACCTTCATACCAAATTTCGTTTATATAGCTCGAATGATGTGGAAAAAGTTTTTTGTGCGGCCATTTTGATCCAAGTTAACAACTTTTTTCAAAAATATAAATTATTCCTAAACTACTCTTGTTAATACATCTTTATGCCAAATTTCGTAATAGTTCAAACGGTCTGGAAAATGGTATTATGAAGTCAGCCATTTTGGATTCAAAATGATGTCTTTGCAGATATTTTGTAATCTACTAGTGATGATATACCGTCATACTTCGAAATTTCATATTTCAATTTTTAACATCTTTTTTCTTACAGAACCTCAAAATCGCTGATTTCGCAATAAACTCTTGTTCCTGTATAGCATGCTGACGTTTTGTGACACGCGAAACTCGGCTGCATGCACTGCTGTGCGTGTTGATACTCGTACTCCCCTCGATTCGCTCGCGTCGCTGCGCCAAGAATCCCACGGCAGGCCGCGCATCGAACTTGAGGAGTTTGGAGGAACTGCGTCTTTTTATCACAACCAGAATCTGCAGGGCACTGCGCCACATGATGCAGATATTCCGTCATACTCCAGAGCGCTGTGACCGAATGAGGAAACTTCCACATTCTGCCTGTATAACATGCTCCTGGC